>PVJS01003936.1:0-72253 GCA_004027185.1 Glis glis | reverse complement strand
TAGTTCATTTGCCCATTTTTTGATTGGGTTATTCACTTTTTTTTTGGTGATTTTTTTAAGTTCTCTGTATATTCTAGATATTAGTCCTCTATCAGAGGGGTAGCTGGCAAAAATCTTCTCCCATTCTGTTGGCTCTCTGTTGAGGATCTTGATAGTTTCCTTTGCTGCACAGAAGCTCTTCAGTTTAATGCAATCCCCTTATAGTTATTTGAGAGTTCAATTCTGTTTGTTTGGAATGCCTGGATCCCTGTCTCCCTACATGTTGAACACCCAATCATCCTTAAGTGCCCTGGTCAATCATGATCTTACCTGGGAAGCCCTTCCTGACTTTCTACTCTCCATTCCAGACAAACAACTGGTTATTCCTTCCTCCACCACCATCCCCATATCCTGCATCCATGCAGCTAAGGGTTTGTGTGTCCAAATTCCTTTATTAAAATAGGGGTTCCTTGAAGAAAGGGTCTATGATTTAATAAAATTAAGAACACATATGTGGTGCTCAAGTATTTTGAGTGCCAATGCTTTAAAATATCTGTTAGTTCCTGTCTATACACTTTCCACAAAAGCAAAATGAGAGGCAGGCGTGGTGGTATTTAATATTCAACTAAGTGACATTTTATTTTCCAACATCTAAGACAACCCAGAAGGTCAATAAATCACTCCAGACACAGATGGAGTCATCTGGAGGCTGAAGGCCAAGATGTCAAGCAACTCCCCTAAGGTCACCCCATCCATCAGCAGCAGCATGGAGACAGGACCTCCTCTCTCTGCCAGGACTCTGAAAGTCACTATGCTCTGCAGTGCTCCAAGGGACAGCAACAGAAAGGGACCAAATCACTGAGAGGCTATCAGATTCTTAGCAGTGACTCAGGAAAGGTCACCTCTAGATGAATGCAGTTCAGACCTTAGTGGGGGGGGCATCAGAACAGCTTTCTTTTCCTCTTCTTCCTTGGGGAACACAGGATCCTGGCCACAGGGAGGAAGGCAGGTAAGACCAGGCCTAACCTGGTTTCAGAGATGGAGAGGGAAGCTGGAAGTGAGCACTTACGTTGGATCTGCAATTTTAAAGGTTCATTCCCTTTTAATTCACCTACATTATTTTAATATTAACTCAGTTAAATTTTTTCAGAAGGCGTAAGGAAGGAGAGATATCATAAATCCAGATACAGGAGAGAGCACATTAAAAATGCAGCTCTATTATCTTAAAATGGGAGATGTAATTATAGCAGTCATGTAATATGAAGAGAAATTACCAGAAAAAAATTTTTTGAAGGCTTGGGTGAAAAGAGAAAAAGGTCTATACCATTTAATATATAGAGAAAGAAGGAAGAAAATGCCTTTGGACCTTTCAAATACTTCCCCACTGCCCCCTAAATTATCATTCTCACTTGGCTTTTCTGTTCCACATGCATAATTTACCTCAGGGCACAGTAGCCTCACTTTTTCCCCCTTTCTTCATTAGAGAAACATGTATCTTGGGAGGATTTAGAATTCATTCCCAGATTCATCTAAATCACCTGTATCTTTTGGGATACTAGCATTATTTGAAAAGAACATTTCCTCCTGCTATCCTAACAGTTAACTCTAAGAGTTTACCCAAACAAAACAAAACACAGTATCAAGAGATCATGAGTGTCGGGCGTGGTGGCGCACGCTTGTAATCCCAGTGCTTTGGGAGGCGGAGACCGGAGGATCTGGGTTCGCGGCCAGCCTCAGCTAGCGCTCTCTCTCTCTCTCTCTCTCTCTCTCTCTCTCTCTACTTAGTGAGGCCCTCCGCAACTTTGTGAGACCCGGTTTCAAAATAAAGTATAAAAAAATAGGGCCGGGGGTGTAGCGCGGAGGTAGAACGCCCCTGGGTTCAATCCCCGGTATCACAAAAAAAAAAGAGATCATAATATCATATTCATTCAAGATCACACCGAGTGCCTGAAGTATGCCAGGTACACCATCCTCATCCTCAGGGCTGGAGAGCCAGACTAGTAGTAATGTCTCTGGGAGTCCAAGAAGGCCTCTGGGGGAGGAGATTCTGAAGCCAGGTTTGGGAGGCTGAGTAGGAATTACTGAATTAAGGGGGGAAGTGTGTATCACAGCCAGAGGAAACAGCACGGACTATGCATCAAAGTGACCAGTAGACCAGGGATCTAACACAGAATTGGCAAACCATGACCCACAGACCAAACACAGCCTGCCACCTATCTTTGTAGATAAAGTTTTATTAGAACACAGACCTAAAGCTCCACTTCTAAAAGTGTGTTATGGGCAAATTAAAATTGTAGATGCTAGCAGAGTGGCTAGCATCCCAGTGCCTGTAATCCCAGTACTTGGGAGGCTGAGACAGGAGGATCACAGGTTTGAGGCCAGCCTCATCAACTTAGTGAGACCCTAAGCAACTTAGCAAAACCCTATTTCAAAATACAAAAAGGGCTGGGGTACAGCTTGGAGGTAGAATGACTTCTGGGTTCAATCCCCAGCACACACACACACACACACACACACACACAAAGGATGCTAATAAGTTTGGGAAATGCTGGGGGAAAACTAAACAGGTTCTTTCTCAGGACTTCTCAGAGCCTTTAATGTACAAATATACATTAAATGTACATTAATGTACAATGGCCACGAAAAAAATTAAAATAGCATTTCCTAAATTTATTTGCTCCAAAACCTTTCTTGTGAAAAGCCCTTCTCCTGCAGGAAAGTCATTTAATTCTAACATAAGTATTTCCTTTTGTATCCCAAAGAGCTTATATCTCAGGATAAAGCAGAGCTGGAAAACCTCTGGACTTTGCAAGCCATTTAGAGGACCTGTGATTTGAAAAGCACAACAATCCCAACTTTGTGGTACCGAAATAGGTTTTCCATTACTTCACCTCCCAGACCAATGGATTCATTACTGCCCTGTCAACAGAAGAATCCCAGTACTTGTGAATAGAACCTACGGGAAACCTACACACAGCCGCCCTTCCAAGACAGGGGGCTCCCTCTGGCTCAGGCCCTGGAGTAGCCGCACAAAGCAGGAGAGTCCTCTGTATTTATGGCTTCTCCACCTAACCCAAGTCACCAGGAATTCAGAAGTCACTCTCCTCACCAGAACTGGAAACATTTGGGTTCTCGCCCCAGAATGTTGCTGACAGAGACAAACTGCCACGTTTTGCTATGAGCCCCGGGAAACTCCGGAATCCCATCTCCAGAGAAAGCCTGCCTCCATTTTCACCCACATCCGCTACTCTGAATCAGAGGGAAAACAAAAAGAAATGTGAGCCATGAGGGAATGAGAACTGAGACACTCGTCTCCCACAGTGGACTAGATTTCATCAGATACAATAACAACCCGAGTAAACTGTAAAGTGCCTTGTCACATACTGCTCAGCATGTCCCCGAAATCCAAAGGAAGGAAGTCCAAGGCGAGAAAACAGCTCGCATCAGTCAGTCCCTGCTGAACGGTCATTTGTTTTTATGTCTTCTCTTAAACCCAGGCAAATGTAGACCTAGAAACTGAGAGAATGCAATTCACTGAGATATTAAAACTAAATAAATAAATCTATGGGCTTCCTGAAAGTTAAAGACCTGGGGGGAGGAGAAAGGCACCCTGGCAGGCAGCCCCTGCGTATATGGGGTCTGGATGCAGATTTAACCTTGTTGCCAATCAGCTATGTGACACTAAACAGGTGACCTCCTCACCACAGGTTCTGGTCTCCTCTCAGCCAATAAGGGGGAAGGCCACCATTAACTCCACAACTGCCCGCCACTGTCACCACTAACACCTAGCACCATTAACCAGAAACACGCACAAACTACTATGGAAATATGAAGTCTCCCTGCATATCTTCCAATGTTATCTTCTGAACAGCAAAATGATGAATTTTTTTACCCCTGATTCTCCCAAACTCAATTCTATTTCCTTACTCACTGGTAATTATGATTGTTTTTATTCCAGTTTTGTTGGGGTCAAGTAAATTACATTTCATAATATTAAAAAAATGTTCTTGGGTAGAGGAGCAAGGTCAACTTCAGAAGAAAAAATAAAGTTTGTCTCTGATTATTTTCCATGAGAATATGTAGGTTTTATCTTTTAAATGGAGATGAATTGTGATTTAAAGAAATGTCATAATGTGCTGTGAAATAAACTCAGAAATAGGTTTCCAACCAATGCTTGACAGATTCGTTCCCCTGCTTCTAACTGAATTTGTGCCTCAGCTTCTATTCGTGTGCTGATTGTGGTTTCCAAGTTGTGTCACTTGAGCTATCTGGTGCTTCCAGGATTTATTTTCTGTCCAATACCACAAGAAGCAGTTTCTGTCATCCCAGCGGAAACCCAGGGTGAGAAAGTGCTTGCCAAGGACCCTCTTTCCCAATACCCATGGCAGCATGTGTAGATCGCTCAGCTACAATACAGTCAAGCCCCACCAGAATTAATTGTTAAAGCTATCTAATGTAGCTGCTCTAAATCAAATAAGGTAGCAATACTGGTTTTAGACTTCAGTTTCTGCCCACAGAAGAAATATTAGACATGACAATAAAGTTATTCTCTGAATTTTCAAAGGCAGCATGAAATTTCTCCAAACTTACAATCAACATTCTCTTCCCCTCGGCCCCATAAGAAGGAATGCATTTATTTATGCCAATGAGGAGTGGACTCCTAACACCTGATTTTATTTATTACACTATCTCATTGCACAAAACCGTTTGTTATCTCTCCTTTACACTTATAATAAAGGGTGACAATATTTATCAAAAACTCATTATTATGTGAGACAAAAAGCTGAAATTGGATTTTCAAAATAAAAATAGCAATCAAGCAAAGTCTCATGTAAAGCAAATAGGTGTTTCCATTTTGATGGGGTCACTGAATACTGATGAGTTCTCCCCAGTGAGTGCTGAACAAGGTTGTACTGCTAAGTGGCTTACCCAAAACACCCTCATTTTTCATCAGTCCTGACAGAGAAAACACAAGTATCTGCATTAAAATTTTAACTTCAGCTTTGAGGCAATCTAAAGCCTAACTTTGATAAATATTGTCACCTGTAAACACATTCCAAGGGGAGTATACACATCAACATTTCGAGCCCAGCAGATTATTAAAAAGCATTAAAACCAGCTTCCAAAGTTAGGTATTTGCTTTAAACCATTACAAAAATTATTTTAAAAATAGTTGTGAGTTCTGACAGCCTAATATGCACCACACTCTGTGCCCAGGACATCCATGGCTTCATGTCTCTCTAATAATTGTGCAATAGCAGGGGGGGGCTCCTACCACAAGAAAACTGGGGCAGAACAGGGAATCAATTCCAAAGCCTGTGTTAACAGATAACATGATACTTCTTCAATAAGATGCATGTGAAACTCAGGCCAGTGCACAGAACTGTTCAAAAATAAATAAATAGTCAATGCCAAATCATATTTTTGAAGTATAGATGATGGGTTCCAAACCCTGACTCTACCCCTACCAGGGGTGAAAATGGAGCAAGTCCTGTCACTCTCTGAGTTCATGAAATAAAAGAGCTTTTAAATTATTTAGTGGAGGTTTAGAAGAGGACAGATTTTCATAGGCACATGCATTTGAAACCTAAGAAGTTATTTGGAATTAACCGAAAATAATTAACAATGTTTCCTTATGTTAGTATGACCAACCATAACTACTGTTTAAATGTAGAGTTCCTACTAACTTTTTTAAAAGTCTAGTTTGGTTGGGTGCAGTGGCACATACCTGTAATCCCAGTACTTGGGAAGCTGAGACAGGAGGATCACAAATTCATGGCTAGCCTCAGCATCCTAGTGAGGTCCTCTACAACTTAGTGAGACCCTGTTTCAAACTAAAAAAATAAAAATAAAAATAGGGCTGGGGGTGTATCTCAGAGGTAGAATGTCCCTTGGTTCAATCCCCAGTACTACAAAAAAATTAATAATAAGATATAATAAAAGTCTAATTTGTAAATAGCCAATGGTCTTAATGGGAAGTTAATCATTGAATGGTACAATGTATCTTTGGTGAAGTTTATTTACTTTTTCAATCTCTTATGGTCCCTGTTATGACTAAATATGAATATCTTGATTAATAGCAGCAACATAATTGGTATCCAATATCTATTCATCAGCATAGCTCAATTTCTTTATAAAGTACCTGCGCATATAATAAATAAGACCTTCATGTTCCCCCTGACAGCTTGATTAACAGCCCTACAACCAAATCCTTTTTCACAGTAAGTGAAGAGTGAATATTTTAAGTGTCAGCTGTTCTGCTGTTTCCACTCGGGCTAGACCTATTCACCAGGCACAGAGAAGAGGGAAGACTCCTACTATATGTGGTGGGGGGGCTGGCCCTGGGATACTTTGTTATTCATGACTACAGGGTCAACCAGATGATGGGACAGCTCAGAGACACCTACTCAAATTTAACATCTACTGGGCACCCTCCTTCCACTAATGCTTACTGAGCACCTACTGGACGCAGAGTAGATGTAGCCCTTGCCCTCAAGGACCCCATAGGCTGGGTGGTTGAGCAGACAAGCACAGGCTTAGTGCATGCAATACACCCAGCTGTAGGGTCACTAACTAAGCAGATCCTAAGACATCAGCAAGGAAGCCGCCAGGACTTCTGGCACAGGAGGCAGCCACGGTTCTTGAAAGACTCCAGAGAGGAAGCTATATGTGACCTGGCTTTGGAGAGAGACAAGACAATAACTATGCACCTAGCTACTAACAATGACTGGGCTGGGAAGAGCAGCTGGAATTCGGGAGGCCCAAATCCTAATCCCAGCTCTGTGGTCAAGATGAAGGAAGCCCTGGTGGGACCTGGGCTTCAGCAGTCAGCTCGCATATCTCAGCGAGTGTGGACTTTGGGTCTCACAGAGCTGGGCTGACATCAGTCACAAGTCTCTGTTTCCTATCTGTGAACTACATCTTGATGGTAATGCTCATTTGCTTGGCCAGCAGTGCTCTGTCATATGCCCATTCTGGATCTGTCTCCATGGTCTGTCATTAGGATTAAGTGAGATCACACACTTGGTGTCACACCTGACACAAAGTATGCAGCAAACAGACCTGTGCACGGTGCCTGCCTGGTGAACTGAGAGCCTGAGGCACTCTGCTCAGCTCCTGCTACTGGGCCAGGGCCTCAGAAATGTAGTCAAGCTAAGGCCATTCATCAAGTTACACTCATGTTCCTGGAAGGCTTTCCTTTTCTTCTCCCAAGTAAGGCTTAAGAAAAAGGACAAAGGGAAAAAAGACCTAAAAAATATGATATCAGTTAAGAAATTCCAAGGCACAGATATAGACAGCCTGGCCAAGAAGACAGTCAACCCACAGACCCAGCTGAACAGCACTGGTGGCTGTCTTAACTCCTCCTGCTAGAACAAAAATGCCATAGACCAGGTGGCTTATACACCAGACATTTGCTTCTCATTATTCTGGCGGCTGAAAGTCCAAGATCAAGACCAAGTTGACAACTTGGTCCTGTCCCTGGTGAGTCTTGCTTTCCGGCTTGCAGATGGCCACCTTCTTGTGTTCTCACAGACCTCTCTTCTTATTACGGCACTAATCTCACCTTGAAGATTCCACCCTCATGACCTGATTACCTCCCAAGGCCCATCTCTAATACCACCCCATTGGGAATCAGGCTTCGACATACAAGTGCGGGGCAGGGGGCATGAACATCTGTCTACAGTAGAGGGCACCAGCAAAATTCTTCCATCATCAGGCAAGAGGAATGAAGGTATAGACAGCCGTCTCAGAATCTCACAGCCAAATACCCTGGAGACTCCAGAACCAGCCTGGGTCAGAGGAACACATGAGGGACAGGTGCCCAAGAGCAGCAACAGGATTTCCACAGAAGGGACTTCCTCTGTGGACAGCAAGAGGGGAGCAAGGCTGCCTGAAGGCCTGGACTTCCAGATTTTTCTACATGTCACTAATTCACAGGCAACTACTTAGAAGCAAATGGCTGCATTCCTACTTTGGGTCAAATCAGTTAATCCTCAATAGCCTTATGGTTGTTTCTCATTCCCCTTTCTCTCTCTCTCTCTCTTTTTTAAAATCAAAAAGGTGCTGGAACTCTGAGGAGGTTCAGAAGTCCTACTCAGGGTGAGCTATAGACAGCCTCTCAAGGTGAAGCTTCAAGTACAACTACACCTCCCTCCAAAAAGGCTAAGGGTGGGAGGCAGAGGCAACACTGGGTTCCATCAGCCACCACCACAAATCAATGAATGAGCTAAATTTTAAGAAAGATGTGCACTATGTAAATGAAGTTTGAAGACCTTCATATAAAGTACCTTCCAAACAGTGGCTACCTAGAGATTCTAGAAACCACCCACTTGCCAGGCAGCCTGGCGGCAAGGGTCCCAGACCCTCTCCTTCTGCAGCCCAGAACCAAAAGAGCTGGATCGAAAGGAAGAGAGTCCCACTGAAACACTGCATTTCATCCTTATTTATTTTAAAACTGCTTTCTTCAGAGGACATTGTTTTTTATTTTGACAGGTTATTTCTGTTAATGGCATCAATTAGTCGGCTCCCAACCAACTGTGTTGTTAAAGATGCAGACCGACTGGAATTAAGCAAAAGCATAAAGCCAAATTCAAAATCTTCAGGCAAACAAGCCAAACAGCCCTCAGAAATAGCAAAGTTCAAGCCAGGCGAGGTGGCATATGCCTATAATCTCAGTCCTTGGGAGGATGAGACAGAAGGATCACAGATTCAAGGCCAGTCTCAGCAACATAGAGAGACCCTCAGCAGCTTAGTGAGACCCTGCTTCAAAAGAAAAGATAAAATAGAGCTGGGGGTGTTGCTTGGAGGTAGAATGCCCCTGGGTTCTATTCCTAGTATTGCAACAACAACAATAATAATTAAATAAATAACAATAATAAAATAATAACATAAAAATAAAAATGGGGCTGAGGCTGTAGCTCAGAGGTAGAATGCCCCAGAACAAAAAAAAAAGGAAATAGCAAAGTGCAGTTCAGTTGGTGATAATGCCCCTCAACCTGGCCTTTTTGTTTATGTGTCTGCTTAGGAAAGCTGATAGAAAATCCAAAAGTGTCTGCCAGCACATGGCCTCAGGGAGGCTGAACTCCTGGTGGACAAAAGCTGCCTTCTCTCTTCCTGTCCATCTTGGGAAGCCAGATACCAAAATTGCCAGGCAATCCATACTTGATTGTCTCAACAGATTTGGAAACAATTCTAAAAAAAAAAAAAAAGGTAGGGGTAGGGATCCAGGAGTGCTGTATCTGAAGCCAGTTCCACAAAGATGTGTGGAAAGCAGCAGAGTCTCTCATCTTAGGGTGAGGACTATTTTCTGAGTATTTACCCCTGAGCTCCAAGCAAGTCCTAGCATCATCGAGAGTTCATGACCAAAGTGGGCACTCAGTAAGCCCCAGAGAAGGGGATGGACTCAGCCCACAGGCAGCTCTCCTGCTTGCTGCTTTATGAACTCCTTTTTACCTTGTCTTCCACTAGTTGTGCTTCCATCTCTATGGAAACTGGAGTGGGAATCAGGAGCCAGACTTGAAAATGATCGTCAGAAACCATCTCTTAATTCTATTTCCATGGAAACAGATGACAGATCCGTGGAAATAAGGTAATATTTTTAAATGAGGTAATCCTTTTAAAAAATTCTCCTTACCTAATTTTCCACCAGCTTTTTAGAGAGCTAGAATTTGAGTTGTACATGGCTCATGAGCTACAAAAGCAGCAACGTTCTCTTAAGGTTGAGAAAAAACCCTCTCAACAGCCATCACCTGAGCCTGAAAGAGAACCCTGCACAATCACCCCTCGGCCCTTGTCTCAGGCCCTCACCAGCTTTTCCAATATCACCCCCATCGAGTATGATGGTTTTCACTATGGAAAGTAAAGATGCTTCCTAAAACCTCAGCTCCTATGGAAGCTTTACAATAGGAGGATCAAGGGTGGGGACAGAAGAATTCTCCCAAGCCTTTAATTCTCCAAAGCCTTCTGGTCCACAGTGAGACAGGATTGGTAACCCTCCCAACCCCACGGGCAGCAACCTGGTCGTGAACTGTGACCATCGCACCTCTTGTTTCTATAATTCAAAGTGAAATTGAGCAAACCAAGGACAACCTGCCAGATCTTTCTTATGAAACCATGCTGGTCTAAGACCCAAAATAGAAAACCATGGATTAAGAACCTGAATGTGCAGGCTGAAATCACAGCATTTCAGGTAAAAAATAGACCAGGCTCATGAGAGCTGGCATATTCCGAGAGATGGTATTTATGCTTAAGTGGATGAGAAAGGTGGGGTATTTAGGACGGGATTCATGCTAGGGAGCAGATAGAAAGGATTTACCCACCTTCTCTCAGTATCTTGGTAACAGCTACTATTGGTAAAGGAGTCACTCCTTGGCAAGTATATGCACAATGTACCATGTGCACTTAACACAACCCCCTCCCTGTGAGGTACTATCATCCCTGAGTTGCAGAGAAGGGGCCCTTCTGACCTGATTCCATGTGTCCCTGGCCCTCACTGGAATGCTTGAAATAGTGACCACAAACACCTCCAGAGCATGCCATGCCATGCCAACCAAAGAAGAAAGCAAAGCCTCTCGGGGCAGGGTAAGTAAAAGTCCACAGAAGCTGGGCACAGTGGCACACACCTGTAATCCTAGTACTTGAGAGGCCGAGACAGGAAGATTGCAGATTCCAGGCCACCCTCAGCAATTATAATATTGTAGTTAATTTTTTAATTTGACACAGGGTCTCTCTAAGTTGCCAAGGTTCTTGCTAAAAGTAATTATAGTTCTAAAAAAAAATTAAAAAAATAAAATAGGGCTGGCGGCTTAGCTTGGAGTTAGAAAGGCTCTGGGTTCAAATTCCAGTACCAAAAAAAAAAAAAGTCCATAGAAATGAATGGAGGGGCATGTGTTGCCCACAGAAAGCACTAGGCAAGTATTTTTCTGGATAAATAGTAAAAATATATTAGAAAGAAACAATAAAAAACAAAGAAAATGATATACAAGAGAAGCAAAGTATAATGTTTCATATTTAAAACCATATAAAAGCCAAGGTTTTTTAAAACAATAAACAACAATCAACAAGCGGAGGCTATAAATCACCTTTTAAGCCAGGCATGGGGCACACACCTATAATCCCAGTACTTGGGAGGCTGATAGAGGAAGATTGCAGGTTCCAGACCAGCCTCAGCAACTGAGTGAGGCCCTCGGCAATTTAGTAAAACCCTGTTTCAAAATAAAAAATAAAATAGGGCTGGGGGTGTAGATTAGTGATAGAATGCCCTGGGTTCAATCCCCAGTACCATAAAAAAAATCACCTTATAATGGATGAACGTAAAAATGTAGTTTTGGAAGTGGATTGAAATGTGTCTAGAGAAAATGTCCTTGTATTGTGTAACAGTGAGATGACAATGACAGCTCCACAGCCTAATGGTGCCACGTATATAGACTTGAGCCAGGTGGGAAACAGATCTGGAGGCTGATCTGGAGCTGTCTGAATGAGCAAGCTGGCCCTTGCTCATTCAGACAGCTCTGAATCAAAGGGAATAACTCAGGTGTGCACGCCATTATGTTTCCAGGACGTGCTGCTGCAGGAGTGTGACTGAATTAAAACATTATAAAATGCACAAATTGTCCACCATCATTATCCCTTCACAAGAAACCAGAAAATAAGATAATAGCAAGGCATTGCTGTGGCATAAAAACAAAAGCAACCAGGACCTGTGCAGAAATATGGTCTGAAGTCAGCATGAGTCGGGGCATGCGTGGCTGTGCTCCAGGGGAAATGTCTCCCTTAAACACATAAAAAGAAAATGTGAAACTAAGCAAACCATTTGGAAAAATGGAATATTGGAACAAGGGAAGCAGAAAAGTGCATAATCTGCTTGGATGTATCCTGTGAAGACAAATAAACCCACACTTGGTGTAACACAACAAGACACATAAGAACCCATTCTCTAACACCACGAACACTCACACAACAGGGCCCCTTTAGCGTCAAAAGCATTTTTAAAGCAATGATGAATTCACTACAAGGACTATAACACAGAGTGGACTATGATGGATGAGAAAGGCAAGGAAAACTCAAGATGCTGAACTTATTTGGACTCTTAAAAAAGAGCTTCCATGTCCTGTGAAGATGGAGGTGAGTTTGCCTGGCCAGGCCCAAGAGACATGGCAGGAAGCTGGGCATTGTGGCATATGCCTATCATCCCAATACTTGGGAGACTGAGACAGGAGGATCACAGGTTCAAGGCCAGCCTTAGCAACTTAGCGAGGCCCTCAGCAACTTAGTGAGACCCTGTTTCAAAATAAAAATAATTGAGTAGGGCTGAGGATGTAGCTCAGAGGTATGACATCCCTGGGTTCAATCCCCAATATGAGAGAGAGAGACAGAGAGAGAAGAAGTGAGCAGGGACTCAGCAGAGAATCTTCTCCTTCAAAAAAGATTCAAGCTCATCATTCTGCTGTTGGTATAGCCTCCAAACCAGGAAATCACCTTACCCACAATGAAGATAAGTGGCAAAGAGATCCCAACCCATTCTGAAACTCATCTCAGCAGCTGTAGCTACCAGGAAATGGTTTGGCATCAAATCATTCAAGACTCTCTGCTCTCCCCCAGCAAAGAAGCTCCCCTTTTTTCCCTGTCTTCAGGAAGGACTGAAGGGAGTATCTGGCCAGATGGTAGACTTAACACAAATACTTTTGAAAGCAGAAGTCCCATTAACTGGGCAGCACTAACCATAACCCAGAGCAGAGGTCAGCACACTATAGCCTGAGAGCCAAACTCCTCTGATGCCTGGTTTTGTAAATAAAATTGTACTGGAACACAGCCATGTCCACCCTTTACATACTGACTCCAGCTGCTACACAGAGTTGCAAAGCCTCAATGGTGTACAATACAGCTCTTCACAGAAAAAGTTTGCAGACCCTTAACCTAGAGCAAGGGCCAGCTTGCTCATTCAGACAGCTGTTACAGAACCAAAGTCCAGCAAGCTGGGGATGCTGCTCAATGGGAGAGGGTTTGCTTAGCATGTGCAAGGCCATGAATTCCATTCCCAGCACTGGAGGGGGGGAGAGGGAGAGGGAGAAGAAGAAAGAGGAGGAAAAGGAGGAGGAGGAGGAGGAGGAGGAGGAGGAGGAGGAGGAGGAGGGAAGAGGGGGAGAGTGAGGAGAGAAAGAAAGAGAAATGAAAAAGAATCAAAGTCTAAAACCCTCTCCCAGCTATTCTGACTTAATGGCTCTGGAGGAAGGCCAGGAATCTGCATTGTAACAAGTTCTTAGGGGGTTATAAACCATACTCTCAGACTCTATAGGCTTCAGACATATCTTTAAGATTTTAAATTTGCCAATTACCATAGTATTAAAAGGATAACTTTCCTTTTTAAAAAAAAATGAGTCAAGACTCAAAGCCTGAGCTTCCTAGGCTCTCTCCAAATGAAAATTTTCTAGGGCTAGAAAGTGCAAAGGTCAAACAACACCTGTTCAATCTTTTAGGCTTACTTTTGCTTTGCGAAGATTAATCATTTCCACTAAAGTTTGCTCAGCCATGCTCTCTAATTATGAGCAAGGCACAGTTCTCCGAAGAGGGAGACCATTTCCGTTTCCATAACAACTTGGTTCAGCCTTCAATGCAAAAAAAAAAAAGCGCAGAAAGAGGTGAGCAACTAGCCCGCCTCTGTGTGTGTCGCTGAAAAATATAGCCTCACGGTAACTCACGACCCTCCACAGCACATTAGCAACCCTCTGAAAAACCTTTTAATCCCCAAATTGCATTATTATTAAATGTTCTTGTGATGGGCTATTTTAATACTAATTGTTGCCCAAATTATGGATAACACTAATAATATAAGGTAATAATGTGCACTTTAGGATACAGACGGATGCAATTTTTTCACCAAAGGACAAAGAGGGGTGAACTCCATGATGTTTTCAGGATGTTAAGCACAAAAAGAGTTCCAAGGTCAGATAAGTTAGAGAAATGCTGGTTAAACAAATTAAACAGCTTTCTCCACTTTCAGACTTCACAGAGCTTTTATCTTGCTAACGTGTTTCTTGCCTCTTCCAGAGTGGAGAAGTGGGCCTCATTTCTACCACTCGACTGCTTTAACCACAGGGCTGACATTTTTGCACAGAGCCCTGACTACCCCAGCCCATGCCCTAAGTTGAACTGGTCTCATTTTGCCCAGGACTTTCAACATTAAAACTAGAACAGTTCTGGGCAAATGAGGACAGCTGGTCACCCCACCCTACCCTCAGCACTTTCTGACAGCCTTTCCTTGGAGCATGTAACCCTCAGATTGGAGCTGGGCCAGTGCTGGTCTTCCTGGCTCGGGAGCAGGAAACAGACTTAATTTCTCTTTGGAACCCCAGCATCTACCAAAATGCTGAGCATAGGAAACACGCTCAACAGGTAAACCTTGAATCATTTTAAACAAAGCCCACTCCTCCTTCTATTCATTCCAGACTGTGAGGTCAAACTATACAGAACTCCCAGTCTTGTAGGTTGAAATGGCTAAAAATTGAAAATTTCAGGTTTGTATTTAATTCGTATACTTTTCTTCTAGAAGTGAATGCAAAATATTTTGTTATATAGAAGCTGGGCATGGTGGCATATGTCTGCAATCCGGTACTTGGGAGGCTGAGACAGGAGGATCACATATTCCAGGCCAGCCTCAGGAATTTAGCGAGACCCTGCTTCAAAATAAAAAATAAAAATGGCTGGGGTGGGGTGTAGCTCAGAGATAGAATGTCCCTGTGTTCAATCCCCAATACCACCCCCCAAAAATATGTTCTATAGAGTGAATAGCCTTCTCCATGGACTCAGACCATGGTAGATGCCAAGAACTTTGTCCAACTTGGTTTATGTCATCCCCATCTATATTTAATAGGCCATTCAGAAAGTGAGACCACCATTAAATGTACAAAGGATAGAGAGGGGGCTTGTACCATTATAAAGGGAGACCCCTGAATTAGGCCAATTCTGACACATTCAGGCAGCGTGTAGCAGTATTATGCATAGTGACCAGGGCTTGCCAAAGACTACATGTCAAAGGCTCAACAGAAAACAAGCACATGGGTCCAAAATGAATAACATGTTTTCTGCCAAATCAAATGAACACCTTTGGATGGGGATTTACATTGGCAGCCTAGGAAGCGTAAACAACATCGCTGGGTTTGGGAGGGAGCGTAGAGGCAGTAGATGCCTGAACAGAGGCACTGGGAGGGCAGACTGTGGGCAAACATCACTACAGACCACAGCTGTGCAAATGGGCTTGGCAGCAGATGCCTGATGGACCAGCAGGGCTGAAACAGAGGCCATTCGTGCCAACAAGAGAAGGTTCTCCTTGGCCATTTAAAGGAGAGAGACATAGGTCACAAGACGGAGAAATAAAAGCAGAATTGTCTTAGGACTCCAGCAAGGGAGGAAGGCCACCTTAAGGCAGAAAGGAGGGTTAGAAAGCAAAGAAGGGGTGGAGATCAGTATGGAGATTCCTCAGAAAACTGGGAGTGGATCCACCATATGATCCGGCTATACCACTACTGGGTATCATTCCAAAGGGACTGAAACCAGAAAACTACAGTAATATATGCATACCCATGTTCATAGCAGCACAATTCACAACAGCCAAATTATGGAACCAACCTAGGTGTCCGTCAACAGACGAATGGATCACAAAATTATGGGAAATACACACACACAATGGAATTCTACTCAGCAATAAAGAAGAACAAAATAATATCATTTACAAGAATATGGAAGGACCTGGAGAACATTATGTTAAGTGAGATCAGCCAATCACAGAAAGAGAAGGGTCATATGTCTTCTCTAATATGCGCAAGCTAGGGAGCAAGGAGGATACAAAAGGGCCTCCAGACAACAGCGGAGAAGCCTCAGCGAAGTCAGGGAACTGATCTAAGGGAAGGGGAAGGGGAGGAATGAAGTTCATTAAGGGAATTTCTACCATCAACCATATTTACATATGAGAATATACCAGTGTCAGTCTCAGTGCTCTGTGTTGGGGGGAGGCAGGGGGCACCAAGTGCTGCGTGCATGTATGTTACAGTCAACTTGATTTTCATTGTGATGTGAGACTATAATGCACCAATAAAAGCACATTTAAAAAAAGAAAGCAAAGAAGGGCTGAAGAGGAAATGGACAGAGAGGGGAGAAGCAGACAATTAGACCCACATAGGGAGAGACCAAAGCAAAAGGAGGAGCAGACAAACATAGGGGGAGACCTAGACCAAGGATTTCAGCCTCAAATAACTCAAAGTTCAATGGAAAGACACCCTATGGAAGTAGCATGCCATTCTTTCAACAGGTGACAGTCCCTGACCAGGCTGGTACGACACTCAGAACAGGAGAGAGAACTTGGCTCCTCAAACCCTGGATGGTGGCCCACGTGCTTTCATACTATGAGCTGTCTGCGAGTCCCCTTGATCTAGCAATTGGTGCTTCTAAGTGTCAGGAGACACTGAGCTTCTTTAATTGCCTTAATTTTATGTGTTTGGGGGTGGAGTACTAGAGACTGAACCCAGGGGCATTACCTCTGAGCTCTACCCCCAGCCCTTTTTATTTTTTATTTTGAAACAGGATCTCACTAGCTTGCTAAGAGTCTCACTAAGTTGCTGAGGCTGGTCTTGAACCTGTGGTCCTCCTGTCTCAGCCTCCCAAGTACTGGGATTACAGGCGTGGACCACCACACCCAGCTTAACCTTCATTTTTTATGATCACTTCTTCCATAGTTTCAAACACAAAACATTTCATATCTGGGATTGAGGGTTTTGTAAACATCCTGCCCTTCCTCTGCAATAGTGATTTGCTTACACATCAGGAGGCCCTTTGACAGCATCCCTGAGGGAGCCTGCCACTGCCAGGGTTCACTCCTGCCACCGGAGAAATTGTAACCACAAAGTGCAGGTTGTACTCAGAGCATGCTGTGTAGGAGCACCAAAGCTCTTCCTTGGGCTCCACTTACCATAACGGCTCAAGATCACATTGGCAAAGCAGATTAATTGATGCCTCCTGAAAAATATCATAGAAAATGCTAAAATACAATCACAGAATGCAGACACACCCTCCTTAAATAACTTCACCGATCAGTTAGCTGTTCCTAAGAAATGGCTATTATCTTTAAAATATAAACAAAAGACTCATGAAATGGCTCCATAAAAATGCCTAAAATAGGCAGGCGCGGTGGCACGCTTGTAATCCCAGTACTTGGAAGGCTGAGACAGGAGGATCACAGGTTTGTAGACAGCCTCAGCAACTTAGTGAGACCCTATTTCAAAATAAAAAATAAAATAGGGCTGGGGATGTAGCTCAGAGGTAGACTACCCCTTGGTTCAATTTCCAGTACCACAAAAAAAGTGCCTAAAATAGGGAATCTTCAAAGTTCCAGATTTATAAGATCCACAAGCAGACTGTCAGATCACAGCCCAACATATCTCCTCAACAGACAGTTTCTGGTTATTCTTAGGTTTTTTACAAAAATTACTCCACCTATAATTTTGTTGTTAGTTTAAAACACTTGACAAAGCCTAGGGAAAGACTGGAATCTATTGATGTGGCAAAATAATTAAACCAACTCATCTTTCGAGTTCAAGTTTGATAAAAATTTGGTTTCTTAGAAGCTTTAAAATGTCCACTTGCTGGGCTTCATATAAAAAGGTTTCCCTGAACAAACCTGATTCCAACAGAAGAAAGGTTTACTCACTGGTCCGCCCTTGGCTGATATTGCTGAACTGAAAGGAAGAAGGAAGGAAGGAGAGGAGAAGGAAAGGAGGGAAATTTCTTGGCCTTCCTAAGGCAAACAATCCACACAGAAGCGGTCTGCAGCAGCAATATCTTGCAATTCCAAACTGTGCCTCAGAGTGGCTCAAAATCTGTCCATTAAGACTTGTCTGAATAAGTAATTATTTTAATCAAATGCATTGTTTGATTTTTAATTGTGCTTTGAATTTTACTCATTAATCCATTTTGTACTAGGAACTGACAAACTTCTCCATTTTGATCTAACATGGAAACCTCTACCTTAAGGGAGACTGTACCCTGAGGCAAATGGTCCTGGTCACTTTCTCACTGGGTCTTTGGCAAAGCCACCTCAGAACCTGTCAGTGGAGTAGCTTGTTCCCAGGGCACCGGCTCCCCTCACTCTTTACTGGGAAATTCATTCTCATCATTCCAACCTTGATGGCGATGCCTCCTCCTCAGAGAGGTCTTCCTTTCCCTACGTATGTAAGACAATTTCCCTGGACCCACCACACACACACACACACACACACACACACACACACTCACTCTCTCTCTCTCTCTCTCTCTCTCCCCTCTATCATTAGTTCCCATTTTCTTTATTACATTTGTCATCAAATTGTTTAATTATTTATTTATTTTCTGCCTCTGGCACAGAGCAGAGTTCCAATAATAATAAAATGCATTTAATAAAATGCATTTAATGCATTTTATTATTATTGTTAAATAGTAAATGCATGAAATTGACCCAGAAATGAGAGTCCATGGCCCACTGAGCAAAATCTAATTCGGTTCCCAAGACCTTTCCATGGACCATGAAGTAATATATTCTGTCTCTGGAGTCTAGTCAAAAGCCTCTTTGCTGGGGCTGGGTGGGTCTACGCCCTGCCTCCGAGGAGGACCAGAGAACAGCCCTGTGTTGCCCCCCTTGCCCCCAGCTCACACAGGCTGTAGTTTTTTTGTTTGTTTGTTTGTTTGTTTGTTTGTTTGTTTGTTTTTACAGGTTCAGAAGATGACAATAAATCTACTCCAGCCTTGACACTTTTGCTGAAATCTGGAGAACTGCTTGTTGTTTTCATTTTTCAGTTTGTAAGACCAATGACCCCTGCAGGCTTTTTTGTCATAACACACCAAAGCCCACAACCAGCCTCCTATGATAAGCCACTTCCCCTCTACCAGTTTTGATGACATGTTTCATATTCCCGATTGTCCATTCATTTCAATCTTACCATCTTACCCAATACATACTAGACCGGATGGGGGGAGATAAAACACAGCAGCACGGGAGGCTTTGGGCCAGTGCACAGAACCTCCTGGCAGGACAGTGAGAGCTCAGCACGAAAGCCTGGGGAAGTGGCACTCACAACTCAGCTTTCCTGGCACTGAACACGAAAGTAGATGAGGCCCTGTGAATCCGCTCTGCTGAGCGCTGGACTCCACGGAGCAGGGGAAGCAATGGCCAGACCACCTGGAGAAGCCTTCCAGTCTTCTCTTATTTGCATCAATCTGTGCATTCATTTACATAAGCACACTCCAGAGTCAACAATCCTGCTCTCAAAGTACAGCCTGCCTGGCTGCAGGCGCCTGGGCCAGCTTCAGTAACACAGGCAGAGTGCTGAGAAGGCTGTGGACCTTGGCAAATGCCCCTGGAATCTCATTTGGATTGTAAATAGAGTGAAGCCAAGCTTCCTAAGGTGCCTTTTCGACACCATGCATGGTGGAAGGTGCGCATCCTTGTGCTCCAAAGCTGAGCTCCCCATTCAAAACTACAAACAACCCCCAGCCCCAAATCACCCTAACTTACTCAACATCTCTGCTAGAGCATTCACTCATCTTCACATTCAAAAAGGTAAGCACCCTGATCAGGGAAAATATTCAAAGGATATTTTTGCACACACGAATACAACCTACTACCCACCATCACACAAATATTATGTTAGCACAAGTGAATGGGAGTTACAAGTGTATTTATTCCTCAAGTGGTTATGGAGAATCTACAGTGTCCCAGATTCTGTGAAGAAGGCTTCCACTGACTTCACTGTCATCAATTGCTCTAATCTTTCCCTTCTCAAGAAGACCTCTCCCTTCAATCCCAAAGTCTCAAATAAAACAGACCTGTGATTGCTCTACAGATGGGCTCACTAACAAGCAAAATGTAGGAAAGGAGAGAAAGGAAGAGACATACAAATGAAAAACAGAGCAGAAAGGAAGGACGGAAAGGGCTTAGATTAAAAATGAGACTCGAAGAAGAGAAACCTAGGAGAAAAAGAAGGGACTGCCATTTACAGAGGAGAAAAGCAAAAGCAAGTAAGAATCTGCAAAACCAATGCTCATCCACTAACTAGGCAAGACCTGAGTGGGTCATTCACAATCTAAATGAGACGCTTTGAGGTCCTCTGCACCAATTTCCCCAGATCACCTTGCCGTAAAGCCTCCTACAACACTCACAACAAATGAGCTTTATTCTACTTCTGCCTGAGCCTCTCCCACCAGGCAGCTCTGCCCAGCTCAGCTGCACTGCAGGCCCACTCCTCCCCAGCCCAAGGGAATGAAGGTAGCAAACAAGATGACCTCTAGCTCATCCCCTTCCTCCCACACTCTGATTCTAAGAGTTGTGTCTGCACTAAATCAGGGACCCACAGACCTGAACATGTTCTCCCTGAACTCCCCAAGATTCCGCTGGGGCAGGCCAACTTGAGCACACTGTCTCCCAAACCTGGGTTCAGTCACTGCATATCTCCCTAGACTCTGCTATGTATGACAATAACAAATGGCACAGCAGGATGAGGAACCCAGTGGAAGATGCTGTGTGTTGATGAGAGGAAGGCAGGAGACTGGGGAAGCAGGATGCATTCATCAGAGTTGGAGGGCATCAGAGTTGGGTCCAACTGGTGCTTTTGCAGGGCTAGGAAATCATGTTTCTCCACTGGACAAGAATTTACTGAGAACAATCTTTTGTGTTCAGTTACTGAGAACTATGTAACTGTTTGGGGGATTTCTAAACATCTTGGGAAATCTTATGACTTAGTGGGGACATAGCTGTCTTGGAAACTCAATGGAATAACTCAGTAAGAACACAAGGCAGAGGGAACTGAGTGCAAGACAGAGCAACCAGCACATACTGTGTGAGCAGAAATTCTCATTCTGTATAGAGAGTGAGAGAAGCTCCCCCCCAAGACCAGAAGACTGAATCAAAGTCCTTTTCCCCAAAACAATGTCATTGGAGTATTTTTTAGTTCAATAAAACTTTAATCCAGGTACTATTAAAACTCATAAAATCTTCCTTCAAAATGTTAAGTTTCATCATGATATCTCTGATTGGAAAAATGTTCTAAAATCTATCATCAGTCAAATGTAAATAAAGATGTGGTAATTTTTCAGGCCATTAAGTCAGCAATCTTCATCTCTCTCCCCTAAAGAGATGCACAGAATATTGTCATAGAAAGTCCAATAGAAACTCACTAAAAATATTCCAAAAGGTTCATAAAATTATTTGATAACTGCCACAAACTCTTCAAAATTGATCTTCTCTAAATGAAGAGCCACAGAGGCAGTGGTGTCAATAACAACTTTTCAACTAAGATGCTTGTGATTAAAGGAACAGGGAAAGAAAGGAAAACCTTCCCCAAAATTATTAAATTTAAATAAGTAAATGAATATCTAGGGATAAAATAAAAACAATATGGGCAACAAACTCCCATATCTTGAAATTAATGATACTTGCTGGATTCTTCTACCACATATTCAATTAATAAGGGGCTCCGGACAGTGGGGTAATTTTCTTCTCTATTCACAAGAGTTCAAGGTGAGCAGCTAATAACTTGCAGTACATGGCTTGCTTAAGATTAATGGCATGCAGCAAGGAGCATTATAATTTAGAGCAATTGACCTTGGACGAATAAATGGGTGGAAAGGCATGATGGAATGGCTACACTGGTTCTCAGGACCACAAAGCACCAGCCAGGGAAGAAAAGTCCACCAGCAGTCAAATTCCCAACCCTGGGTCTCGTCTCTAAGGCTGAAGCATTTGAAGGCAGTGCGGCCAGATTCACACAGTGCATTTCAAGGGCTTGAGCAAAGTCCCTGCCCATCTCGCAGGTTCTTGGCAAATAGGGCAGTGAGAATTTTGGGAGGTCAACTGTAGCCATTCTCTGCCTGACTCCTCTCTTCACAGAGTGTTCCAGACCCCTCCCTCTGCGACTCCTTTTTCTGGGTCACACACTCGAATCACACTACTTGGAGGTCAAATGTATTTTTAGTGACTACATGGTCACCTCTCCACTGTCCCAGGAGGACAGCTTATATCAATTGTCAAGAATGTGACCAGGGGACAAGGAGGGATTCTGGGCACAAAATCAGCTTTGTTTCCTTATGTAGTAGAAGACCCTCCCTCCTCAATACATGGGGCCAAGTGGGAAGAAGCGAAGCCGTCTCGGGACCACATAAGCACAGGGCCGTTCCTTGTCCACCTGCTCTGCTGGGTCCTCGCTCTTCTTCATCACCAACACAGGATGCCAGGGCAGGAGCAAAGGTCAGAGGGAGCTATTCAGTGGTTCTTCACCAGCAGCAGTACCAGCACCAACCCTCAGGGACACAGAAATATTTCACAGAGACTCTGGAGGCTGAAGCAGGAGGATCACAAGTTTGAGGCAAGCCTAGGCAACTTAGCAAGACCCTGTCTCAAAACAAAATATTTTTTAAAAGGACTTGGGGCATAGCTCAATGATAGAGTGCCTCAGGGTTCAATCCACAATACTGTGAAAAAATTGGTGGGAGGTGCTGTTTGGGGACTGTAATAACTGGTGGTGGGGGGTGGCATTTAGTATGGACAGCACCACACAAGGAATTGTCCCTCCCCAAACACCATTAAAGTTGCTGATTAAAAAAAAAAAACTGAGCTCATTCATTCATGTTGTTTGACAGAAAAGAAAAATGAGATTCCAAGCTGAGCATCTTGCTCAAGTTTACCCAGCTGGCCAGGAGGCGGATCTGGGATGAAGCCCAGGTTTGGGGGCTTCTTCTCTCTAGTCTACCCCAAGGAAAGGTGGAAGCAACAATAAGAGAAGTGGCGAATACTATTTCTTGAGTCCTTACTATGACTTGGACCCTGGTTTAAATGCTCTACACACTATCTCACTGAATCCACACAAGGGACCTGAGAAGAGTCTAAGTCACATAAAAGGAAACTATCATTTTTTTTTCTGGTACCAGGGATAAAACCTAGGGCATTCTACCTCTGAGCTACACCTCCATCCCTATTTTGCTTTTTATTTTGAAAACAGGATCTCATAACATTGCTGAGGGCCTCACTAAGTTACTGAGGCTGGCCTTGAACCTGAGCTCCTCCTGTCTCAGCCTCCCTAGTACTGGGATTACAGGTGTGCACTATCATGCCAAGCACTAGAAAAGGAAACTATGTTGAGGGAGGCCAACAGTTCTCACTGAGGGGCATCCTCATCAGAATACGGGGGGGGGGGGGTGATACTGTGTACACCACACAGAGGAACGGTGGGCAGAGGGGAAGGGATGATTAAGGACACACCAACCCATTTCTCCTCCCGCTTTGTCACAAAATGCTAATGTATCATGCACCTATAGCCCCAGCTACTCAGGAGTCTAAGGCAGGAAGATTGCTTGAGCCCAGGAGTTCAAAGTGAGCCTGGGCAACATATGGAGACCTCACCTCAAAAAGAGTCCCTCTTCCCAATGCCTAAAAAATGGGTTACCCTGCCCTCCCTTCTAGGGCTTTATGACACCCTAAAATTTGACCCTAGTGGAAAAAGTTCCTCCTAAGACTTAGCAGCTATTTGGATGAAGGTCGGACACAATATAAAAAGAAACACAGGAGTTGAGGAAGTAAAATGACAAAGGTGATTGTGACCCCTGTGAGCGGGAAGATATGGGTAGAAAGCCCGAGACACAGGTGAGTGCACCATTGGCTAGTGGCTGAAGCCCTTGTCACTCCAGGCTACTGTTGGTTCTACCTTCAGCAGTGTAGGGAAGATTCCTAAAGTTGAGATGCATGTGAAATGGGAGTACAAGTAGAGAGTTGGAGTTCCTGGAGGGATGGGTGCAGTCAGGTCCCAAAACTAAGGCAGGGGACATCTGGGCCTCAGCTCTGATTTCCCTAACATGCAGAAAAGATGACATAAGCCACCCTTCTCCTGAGGACCTCTGCAGGAGTAGGTCCCTCTGACAGGAGAGTCCTATGCCTGACTCCCAGCACCTCCTCTTCATCTGGCTAACTCCTATTTGATACCGAGTCTTGACCAAGAGGCCATCTCCTTCCCTGACTTCCTGGGTTGGGTTAGGCACCTCTTATGGTCTGCACAGTCTCTGGGCTGACCCAGAAACTAACCACACTGTGCTGAAACTTACTGTTTACTAGTCTGGTCTCTGACGAGACCATGTGGTCTATGTGGGAAAGAGCTAAGTGCCCCTGTAGCACCTGATATTGTGTCTGACATGCTGGAGATATGGATGCAGGTCCCTGCTGGGCCATCACTCAGTGGACCCCAGCACCATGGCCCTCTCTTTCCTAGCTGTGCTTTCAGATACAATATTACATCTGTTACTCCAGGGGATCTTCTGGAAAAGCAAATTAGATCATGTCATTAACCCATGCAAAAAACTCCCACAGCACACAGGTAGAGTGGGTTGCTTGCTCATAACCCCTACCCCATGACTTATTTATGTGAGCAGAAGTAGTATGTGCTTTATGAGCCATTGTGGATTCTACCATTACTTCTTCCTGCCACCAGAACAGCAATCTCTCAGAGAAGGGGTGTACTTCGGCTCAGATCCTGGGACAAAGAGCCATAGCTGACCCATAAATGTCATATAACCATCTAAGTCTTGGCTAAAATACTTGAAAGATGGACTGCAGCCATTCTTTAAGGTTTCCCTGATATTTTCCTTCATGGTACTTATCACAATTAGATATTGTAGGACACACAATCACCTGGCTCACATGACCATGAATGTGAACCACATTATGAGCTAGTAAACTTCTACTCATGGCTGGGAAGATAGAAAAACTGACAGCAGTCACTCTCCAAGAATCAATCATCATTGTCTTAATATCAGGAAATGAGAAGACTGAAACCCTAACTAGGCTATCTTTTGCTCAGCCTTTGCGATAGTTCCTGAAAGAGTCTCTCAGCCAGTACACAATGGAAACAGAATGCCAACCTAAGACTGATGCTTTTCCTATTACGATATTGTGCATCTGGCCCTGAGATTTTGTTGTTATTGTAGCATAACCTAGCAAAAGCTGACTATTATAAGTTCCCCTTGCACTCAGTATCAAATCCAAAGTCATCACCATCACCTGAATAGCCCAACATCATCTGAGCCTTGCTGTTTCTCCAGCTTCATTTTTAACCACTCTTCATTCATTCTACTCTAGCTATACTGGCTGGCCTTCTGGCCACTTCTCAAACATGCCAGGAATATTTCTGCCTTTCGACCTCACACTTGTTCTCCACTTTGCCTAGAAGGTGTCCAATGAGTGAGGTCTCTTCTAATAGACCCCTCTAAAATAGCACCTTCTACCATTCTTTATCCCTTTATGCCATTTTTCTTTCTATCACTTATTGGTACCTAACATTACATTCGATGTTAGCATAATATTAATGTTTCTGGTCAGTTTCTGCCATCAGCAGGCAAGCTCCATGGTCAGAGAGTACATCTGTCTTGTTGATCTCTGAATCCTTAGGACGGAATCTGGCACACTACAGGTGCTCAATAGATATTTGTTGATCTATTTAAGGCATGACCATCTTCCCTAGTAGGTAATAAGCTTGATGAAGGCAGAACATGAGACCCTCTGAGCCAGACTATACTTTTCAAACTGACCACAATATTTCCCACCTTGTGTGGAATCTTGCCTCTCCCCACATCTTGAATTTGGGTGGACCTTCATTGACTCAATGAATATGGCGGAAGTGATGCTAAGTAAAGCCAGGTCCTCACATGCCGTGTACTCTTTCTTGTTCTCTTAGGATGCTTGCTCTTAGAAGCCAGCTGTCACATTAAGAAGAAGCTCAAACCATACTAGACAGAGAGACTATATGGAGAGGTTACATGTGGGGTTCCAGTAGACAGCCAAGCTAAAGTCCCAGTACACACATGTGAGAAAGCTGCCTCCTGGTGACTCTAACCCCCACCATCAAGTTATCCAACCTTTATCTTCCAAGATGAGGTTCCAGCAGACACAAGCCACCCCTACCATGTCCAAATTCCTGAACACAGAATCCCTGAGCATGGCAAATGATTCTTTTGTTGTTGTTATTATTGTTTTGTTTTTTGGCCAAGAAGTGTTGAGGTATATTGCTACCAAGCAATTAGCAACTGAAACATCTCTATCTCCAATATGTGATCCAGACCTGGCACTTAGCACTCATTAAATGTCCTTGAGGAAAAGACTGGCTCTGGCCTATTGTCCTCACCTTCAGGTTGAGACTAAATCCCATCTTTTGCCTTGTCTCCATGAAGTTTTAGGAAAGAGCATTGCCCATAGCCTGAGGCCTCTCCAGGATTCCTGGGGCTCCATACGTCTCTGAAATGGCCATGACCATGAATGTGGACCACATTATGAGCTAGTAAACGTCTACTCATGGCTGAGAAGGTATAAAAACTCACAGCCGTCAAACTCTCTAAGAATCAATCATCACTGTCTTAATATCAGGAAATGAGAAGACTGAAACCCTAACTAGGCTATCCTTTGCTCAGCCTTTGTGATAGTTCCTGAAGGAGCCTCTCATCCAGTACACAATGGAAACAGAATGCCAACCTAAGACTGATGCTTTTCATATCATGATATTGTGCGCCTGGTGAGACTGCTACCTAGAAAAACAACAATCATTTCAAATACAGTGAAAATGGAAGCCAAGGCACAAAAGTTTGAATTGTTTTTTAAGGCCCTGGGGATGAAACTTTGTCATCTATAACTTATGTGTGTGTGATACGATTGAACCCAGGGGCATTCTACCTTTGAGCTACATCCCCAGATGTTTTGTTTTGTTTTGAAACAGGGTCTCACTAGGTTTCTTTATTTTTTTATTTATTTTTTTTCCGGTACTGGGGATTGAACCCAGGGGCGTTCTACCTCCACGCTACACCCCCGGCCCTATTTTTTATCTTTTATTTTGAAACCGGGTCTCACAAAGTTGAGGAGGGCCTCACTAAGTAGCTGAGGCTGGCCACGAACCCGGATCCTCCGGTCTCCGCCTCCCAAGTACTGGGATTACAAGCGTGTGCCACCACGCCCAGCCTCTCACTAGGTTTCTGAGAGTCTCACAAAGTTGCTGAGGTTGTCCTCAAACCTGTGATCCTCCTGTCTCAGCTTCCCAAGTACTGGGATTACAGGTGTGCGCCACCATGTCCAGCTTTAGTAGCTCTTTTATTCCCTCTTAAGCCTTTATTTTGCCAATACACATATATTCAGTTCTAATTCATGTACAAAAAGCACAGGCAGGTTAACTGTGATGCTAAAGAGACTCAAGCTTCAGGGTCCCTCAGTTGCATGAGTCCCTCCCAAGTGGATATAGCAATGTGTTCACATGGTATGTTTAAGTGACATTAACAAAAGTAAGATATTTTAACCTCAACTGGCTAAAAGTGCTATCTCTCTTACCCCATGTTACCCTCCTCTTCCAAGCAAGTGGTACTGGTGTGGCCTTGGGCATTGTAGGAATCTGGTGAAAGGGAGTTGAGTGGGAGATCTATTCAGTTTGGATGCTAAGGGCTATATGTATGCTTTACCTCCATGTAAAACATGCTGGTTAGAAATATCAGCAGAGGGCCGGGCGTGGTGGTGCACGCTTGTAATCCCAGTACTTTGGGAGGCGGAGACCGAAGGATCTGGGTTCGCAGCCAGCCTCAGCTCTCTCTCTCTCCTTGTCTCTCTCTCCTTGTCTCTCTCTCTCTCTCTCTCTTTCTCTCTCTCTCTCTCTCTCTCTCTCTCTCTCTCTCTCTTTCTCTCCTTAGTGAGGCCCTCCGCAACTTTGTGAGACCCGGTTTCAAAATATAGTATAAAAAAAATAGGGCCGGGGCTGTAGCGCGGAGGTAGAACGCCCCTGGGTTCAATCCCCGGTACCGAAAAAAAAAAAAGGAAATATCGGCAGAGCTGGGATTCACAAAGCTTTTGCATGTGTCTGAAGGGAAATAACCTAATGCTGCAAGACATTGTTTTGCATGTGCTTACTGATCCCTTAACTTATGGCAGGGTGTCTACCCTCCAGCACTTTCCAGTACAGGGTACTTTCCCACCTGACACATGCCCCATTTTCTGGCAGCATCTCCCAGCAGCCCCCCCTGCACGTTGCTGTCTATCCACACCGGACTTGCCCACTGGACTTCGTCTTTGCTCATGTTCCTCCTTTGACGAAATGGCCTCACTCACCTCAATTATAAATAACATAAAACTCACAACATGCCTGGGAAAGGAGGATACCAATTACAAATTGGTTAATGAGCATCTTCAAAGAAAATTTAAGATTAACTACTGCACAGAAGAAGGGCCTCAACATCTCAGAGTTCATATATGAAAGAAATTTGATAGAGGTTTTCTCAGATTTGACAACACGCCTAAAAATGTGCATGCCAATACCAGTAACAAGGAGTGAAACTGAAAAGAACTTCCTGAACCATCAATAATATAAATCAAATTTCCAGCATCTATTCTGGCACTGTGGTTCTCACCAGTGCCTTTACATAGTACTGATGTTGGGGTCCCACCCACACTGACCTAATGAGTCCAGGGAGCCTGAGCATCAGCATTCTTAGAAGATTGCAAATATTCTAGTATGCAGGCCATGTGGGAAACCACCGCCAGAAAGAATGACTCATTGCGCCACTCTCTAAATAGAAAACAATATTACAAAATCATCATCATATGAAGAGCAGATCAGCATACAGCCAAAAACTGTAAGAAAAAAAGAAACCAGATTATAGAGCATGTCAGGCAGTTAATTAAAACAAAATCTTAAATAATAATTCCATGTTATTTGCTGGAATTTGTAATGTTTGTGGTGTATTTGCTATATATAAGTGGCACTTTTAAATCTTAGGTTAAATAATATGTTGTGATTTCTTTTCATTATTTTGTGTTCTTTTTCATAAAGTGTATCTCCCCCAAACTGTATAAGTTTGAGTTCTCTCCAGGGAAAAGAGAAATTTGTGTGTATATTGTTTTTTAAAACAGGTAGATGTCATTAGTCAAATAAGATTTGAGAGGAAAAAGTCTTTGTGAGTAACAAATTCAAACTACTCCCAAGATGATTAGTTTAGAATCAGTATTTATCAGTGTTAAGCCCATGAGAATTGAAAATTCTGTCTTTTTGCTTCTATAACCAGCACCCAGTACAAGCCTGGCATGTGGGAGGTACTGGACAGATTTGCTCAATGCATTTTTCTTTATTTACCCCTCCTCCACTACTGGATATATTTCAATTACACAGAATCTCAGTTTTATAATATTAAAGTTTAAATTTTTACATTGAAACTGAATCTCTTATGAGACAGTCACTAAAAATGGACCCTTATGAACACTGTGTAATAACACCATGAATTGCATAATGTTCATGAGACAGGACCTAAAATTGTATGTACCAAGTGACTGTAACCAAATTAAAACCTGTACTCAGCAAAGAAAAAAAAACTAGAAGAAAAAAATGGCAGTGTGTTAATAGTAGTGATGTTTGGATATAAATTTGTGAATAATTTTTTTTCTTTTCTTTCTACATTTCCCTACTTTCCAAATTATCTTGAACAATCTTGTACTGCTTTTATGATAGCTGAATCAATCAGGATCCCAACAGGAAATAAATGGCATAGGCACACAAGGATAATTTGAAGAGGGTTTGGTTGGAAGGGAAGATTTAAACTGGAGCTTCCAGCATCTGAAAAGCCACAATTACAACACAGTGGGATCAGATCCGGACTTTCGGAGTTTTTTTTCCACAAGTGACACATGCCCCCTCACCCATATCACACTGGCCAGGACAAGTCATAGAGCCATGCTCAACTTCAACAGGACAGGACGTATGACTTAAGGTGCCCAATGGTAGACAAGTGGAATATTCATCAGCATCACTAATACCTTCAGGGCAGCCGGTTTCTTTTTTTTTTTTTTGCGGTACCGGGGATTGAACCCAGGGGCGTTCTACCTCCGCGCTACACCCCCGGCCCTATTTTTTATACTTTATTTTGAAACCGGGTCTCACGAAGTTGCAGAGGGCCTCACTAGGTAGAGAGAGAGAGAGAGAGGAGAGAGAGAGAGAGAGAGCTGAAGCTGGCCATGAACCTGGATCCTCCGGTCTCTGCCTCCCAAAGTACTGGGATTACAAGCGTGCGCTACCACGCCCGGCAGCCTGTTTCTTTTGCATGCATACAAATGGGAGGGTGTGGCGGGATGTGGCACAGGGTCAAGAAGTGTTTGCTGGATGGAACAATATCATTTCCCCCAGAGGAAGTGTCCTCTCTCCATAACCTCAGAAAACAGACACAGGGTGATGTCATGTGGGAACTTGACCACACTAAAAACAGTGCCAGCTCTGGAAAACTAAACATGGCCATCTGGTTCCAAGAAGCCAGTCCAACATCTACAATGCTCTTGGTATTTAAGAGATGAGGCTTTTATGCAAAAAGGAGAAATTGGCTTATCCTGGAGAGATCCTACATGGTATGATCCTGGCTGGGGTGGGCTGGATGCAGGAAGCCCACCCCAGGCTGCTCTGACAGCTCACCATGGGCCCTTTCATCCTACCTTTCCTCTGACAGGCAGTGAACTCCTGTCTATTGTTCAAAGAGAATCGATATTGAAAACATTTTCAAGTCAGTCTGGCACAAAATGTCCACAGAAGGTATCTGAAATAAAATAGCTCACAAAAGGAGCTAAATTAACAGGTATGGGGATCCGGCTGCACCCAGGTGACCTCAGAGCTGTGGCTGGAAAATAGACCCCCTACAGAGGCCAAATAAAAGGCCACAGAAATACAGAGCCAGGAGCTCCTAATACCTCCCCAGTCCCTGCCAAAGAATCACAGAGCTCTAAGTAGCCAGACTGCAGGACCCAAGGCCAGAGATGACAGACAATGCAGGAGACAGGCAATCTTCAGTGCTTCCAGCCCCAGGAAGCTGCTATGCCTCCTGCAATTTCCATCTGAAACAGTGCAGCTCCTTTTAAAATTATATGTTGCTTCTCTTCCCTCCCTAAGAACTTCTGAATGTAATGATTACAAGGAAGCTGCTCACTAAAAAGAATCTAGGCACTGGGAAGTTCCACCCACCTTTCTTCTTCCTGTCCCCACCAAAAAAAAAAAAAAATCACATCTGTATTCAGCATATCTACCTCTACTTGAAGAGGAAATCACTCAGGCACAGGGTCTCGCAGGCACTGAAAGATTGTGGCGAATGTTGTGAACCGAACTGTGTCTTCCCTTCACCCTAAATTCCTACATTGACTCCCTAATCCCCAATGTGATGGGATTGGAAGTAGGGTCTTTGGGGAGGTAAATAAGGTAGTTAAGGTCATAAGGATGAGGCCCTAATCTAATAGTATTGATGTCTTTATAAGAAAAGAAAGACATACACCAGGAATCTCTTTCTACAAGCACAAAGGAAAGGCCATGTGAGGACACAATGAGAATGTCTACAGACCAGAGAGAGAACCTTCATCAGAAGCAGCCCATGAGGGCACCTTCATCTTTGACTTCTAGCTTCTAGAACCATGAGAAAATTAATTTCTAGTTGCCTAAGCTACCCAGTCTATGGCATTTTGTGGTGGCAGTTCAAACATACTGATACAATGAATGTATTAGTTACCTATTGCTATACAACAAGTCACCCCAAAACCTAGTGGCTTAAAACATTAATAGTCATTTCTTATCTCACGTACTTTCTGTGGGTCAGGAATGGGGCAAGGGCTTAGCTGAGCAGTTCTCCTATGGTTTCTCATGTGATTGCATCAGATCTCAGCAGGGCATGCCACCCACTTAGGGATTAACAAGGTTGGGGGATCCACTTCCAAAGCAGTTCACTCACATGGCTAGTAAGTAGTGCCAGCGGCTGGCCAGGCCTTCAGCTTCTCTCCTCCATGAGCCTCTCATGGCACTATGGCTGGCTCCCCCAGAGCAAAGGATCCAAGAGACTAAGGTGGAGACCAAGCCTCAGAAGTCATACATCCTCACTTCTGCCAGGAAGGGGAAGCCCCGATTCAGAATGGGAGAGGCCAATACAGAAGCATGAAGACCAGGAGGCAATGGGGGGTATCTTGGATTCTCTCTCCCAGGGAGTAAAAGAGAATGACTATCAGACACTATCAGTATATCAGAGGCAACCAGTACCCCACTCCATACCCACCCAACTTCCAGCTGGACAGGAAGTTCTAAGGAACTTCCAGGAGCCACACCCAACCAACAACTGATAGGCATTAGTATAAAAATGCTCCAGCTCTTTGGCCCCTTGGGTAGGATAATCCCACAGTGTGTGGTCCACACTGGCTCCCAGAGTTCCGCAGAAAACTACACTCCAGCTGCCCCCATAGTAACTGGCTTGGTGACACACCCTTTACTAACTGCTTCCTTGTCTCTGTCTCACTTCCCCACTTCCCCACTGATGTTTTCTGGGGTCGCCTTGTAAATGAACTATTTGCACTCAGATCACCAACTCAAGATCTACTGCTAGGGACCCAGACCAAGGCAATTTGAGGACTGAGAAATTTTCTATATTCATGGAGATTTCTTCTAGCCAGGGAGACATAACATATGCACATAAATCCATCTGCATAGCCTCAAAAAGCAAAGCACAAACTAATATTAGCATGTACCTAAACAGAATACTGTATTTGGCAAAACTTAAGTTGGCAAGGCCAAGACCACATGAAAAACAGAGGATTCATAGGATAACGATAAAAGTGACATTCCATGTATTTTTAAACGATAGCAAATAAAAGTTCTGGAAGCTATCTGTTTCCAAAACAAGTAAGTTTGTTTGGACTGAATATGTATTCCAGGAAGTTTCCCTTCTCCTGAATGACCTTCCTTAATCACCCCAGAATCACTGCTTCAAAGCTCAGATCTGCAAAAGCAGGGTTTCCTGCACACGGGACATGAGAGATGATGGTGAAGGGTTCTCAGACCCAACATCAAATAACATACAGCCACACCATGAGTTTTCAGTTATTTTGCGCATGTTAAGGAAAACAAAACAAAACAAAAAAACTCTCAATGTTGATTTAAGGTCATCTTTAACCAAATAAATACCCAGATGCTCCTTTTTATTTCCCAATCTCTCCTGCTGGTAGGCTGAGGTCACATAACTGATTCTGGCCAATGGATATGAGAAGTTATGTGAGTCCCTTCCAACCTGAGGCAGGTGAAGCCAGGATGCATCCTCACCTGCCTTTCTTTTCTGTAGCCACCAGATGGGCCATGCGACATGATGGTAAGGCCGTGAGTGGAGGTGCAGGATAGAGTGCCCTGGAGAGTTCTCCAACCTCAGTAGGCTCTGTGTGAGTCACAGGTATAGCTTTGCTGGGTTAAGCCCTGAGATTCCAGGTAACATAGCCTAACAGAGCCTGACTGATAAAACCAAAGTCCCTAAAAAGAGAACAGGCCTCAGCAGGCAAAAATAGCCAGCTAAGTTCATCTCCATTCTTCTGAGGACCCTCCAGATTAATCTCCAAAGTGGCTGCACTAATTTGCAATCCCACCAACAATCTATCAGAGTTTCTACTGTTTTCCCTCATATGTGGAAGCTAGGGAGAAACTGGGATACAAAAGTGTCTCTAAACAAAGGAGGAGAAACCGTAGTGGAGTGATGGAGGGGCCTATGGGAAGGAGGTGGGTGAGGGGAGGGAGACTGGATGAAGGAAACACTCCAATGGACATGATGTACATACACAAACTTATCAATGTCGTGCACAAGGAGGGTGAGGGACCGGGGTGGGAGCCAGGGGGAGGCTTACCGAGTGCTGTGTGCATGTATGTCTCTATCACTCTGAACTTCATCATAACCTATGATTCTGATGCACCAATAAAAAATTAAGTAATTTAAAAATAACCAACTAGAACTGAATACTATTGTTTTTAAGCAGTTACTTCCACAATGGCAGGTGATAATGGTTTGTTACTTATTTATAATACTGATGCAAGGTTTCCATTTAAATAGTTGACATTTTGAAAAGTAAGTCAATTTATAGAAAAACAGTAAATACCAGGTAAAGCTATGGAAGTAAAATACAATGACTGAAATATAGGAAACAGCATCGACCTTACCAAGGGAAAGGCAATCAGCCTGTGGGCTCTTTTATTTGGAGGGACTGAATTGTTTACCCTCAAAATCATGGATGTTAAAATGTGGCTGCACAACCTAACACCGTATTATCTCAAAATAGGGTTGGACAAAACCTCACTTGGAATGGGCCCAGAGGGTAGATCAAAGTAAGGTGCCTAGACAGCCATGGCTGTCCTGGGGACAGGCTTCCTGAAAGAGAAAAAAAAAGAAAGAGATCTATTGTTGCTGTAGTAGGGGAAATAATAATCATGCGCTGGGGGCAAGGGAAGTAAAGGGCATTTGGGGCCTAGAATACACTGCTTAATATATGTGGTAGCAAGTTCATAATTCAAAAACACAAATGCCTAAACCCAAGAACTCTGGCTTCAAATGTGACTCCATCATTTGATCTTGGACACATAATTTAACCTCCATGAACCTTGTTTTTTTTTTATTTTCTTTCATTTTTTGTAGTACTGGCAATTGAACCCAGGGCCTTATGCATGGTAAGCAAGCACTCTACCACTCAGCTACATCCCCAGCCCTGAACCTTGGTGTTTTTTTTGTAAGAAAGGGTCATAACAGAACCTCCCTAATCAGATTACTATATTAAGTGAGTTATTGCATTTAATTACTTCGATTAGGGCCTTGACAAAAGTTAGAGTTTTTTTTTTCTCTTCTTTAAAATGTATACATAGTAGGACCTTAGCAAAAGTTGTCTGAATTTGCATGAAAGAAAACAATGATTTGATTGTGAAATGGCATTCAAATTAGCTACTTGGATTAAAAAACCCATTTCATGCATGTACTCTACAGTGTTAAAAAAATATATACATAGACACCCAGCAATCAGATGCTGATACAAACACTCACATTTTGCAGCTAAAAAGCCAGGACTAAGTCTAGAATTCAGTATTTGATTGCAGTCTACCACATTACTTAGCCTGTAATTCTTCACTGGCTGAACGCCCATGCTGCCCAAAAGGGAGGCTCTGAAAGATTTTTATATTGCATTTCACTTTATTGGGAGAAGTGCACCAGCCAAATCCCAGAAGAAAAGGTTAAGTATCGTTCTACAGAAGTTTTTCAGACTGCAAGTGGCAGCCCAATATTAGACAATAAAATTAATTTAGTGGGTTGGAACTTCCATTTTAAATAAAAAAAGAAATAGAATAAAAATATCACTGCAATGCACATATTAGAAAAACAATTGCTACACACACACACACACACACACACACACACACACCAGTTTGTTATAAATAAATTCATTTATTATTATGGGTTATGTTTAAACGTTCAAAATATGGACTACAGTCCTTTTAAGGCTTCTCTCCATTAGTCATTACACATTTATTTGTTACTTTAGCATCTATCCATGTAGTCCCCCTCCCAAACTGAATTCTTTGTCTTGTTCATCATTCCTAACCAACAGCATAAGTATGGGGCCCGACACACAGCAGATACTCAATAAATGTCGATGGAATGAATGAGATGTGACTCATTCTACATGCCCCACAAACCAAGGGGCCATCCATTTCTTGGTTAACATATTCATTTTGATTATAAATAAATATAAAATGCATGCATTTCTCCTTTCCTAATTTTTCACTACCTTCAACTGAGGGATTCCAGTAGGTTGTTGACATTGATTTGTTGCTCTACCAAGTGCTGTGATTAGGACTTTTATAGATGACCTTACTGTTTCCCAGGAGAAAGAACACTGTCTTCTTTTTATACATGTAGACACTCAGGACCAGGATAGTGACCTAACTTTGCCCCGGTCACAGAGCTACCAAGCGTCTCTGTGACCCAGTAGTCCCTGCCTTGCAACATCTATGGATCCTTAATACATTCTCCTCCAAAAGGAGACTGGAGTTTAACTGGACCTGTTGCCCATATACACAACCCAATAAGCTCACAAGGAAAGTGAGTTGGGAGAGAGAGTGCTCTCCCAAGGCCCTGGATTTCTGCATAGCACTAGTGTCACCTATCTGGTTCCCACTTAGATAAACCTCCTTCCCAGGGGACCTCTCTTTATTTTCTAGCAATTCATAAACCAGGCAGGGCTACCCTGGCAATCTGCTCACAATAAATATGCACTGAGTCATACAAACAACACATTTTTCTCACTTTAGACACTTCTTTTGGCATTAAAAAGATCAATCATAGGTTATACTTTAAAACATGTATAAATGACTTGTTAAAATATATCCCCCATGTGTTCTTGTCCATAAATACTATTAAAATTGAAGAAGAGAAGATGAGACTATCACATCCTGAGGTTCCATTCTACCATGGCTACCCTCCTGAGACCTTGAGTGACTCAGGTCTTGGTCAGTTTGTCCATTTCCTGTCCCACAGCTCCCTGGGCTACTCTTTGAACAAAGGAACAATTTCTAAAAAAAATAATTAATCCTTAAAATATATTCAAGGGACCACATATGTGCTAGACTGTATGAAACTTGGGATCATGTGCATTTAATCAGAGGTTTTGAAATGAAGCCCGACTCACTAATTTTTTTATTAAATGAGCATCATTTTAAAGTTCTACCAAAGAAAAGGATCTGTCAATAGAAATGCAGCTTCTCAAGAAACAGGCCCAAGCCCAATGAACTTAAACATCCCAGGTGTGGCATTTAGTACAGACTTAGCCACAGAATCATGTCCCCTCCTGGGATGAGAATATGCCATTCAATGTCATTTAAGTCTGGGGTATTAACTGCTATGTGTGGGTGCCAGGCCACATGGGGCACAGAGGGGAAGCAGAAGGTCCCTGCCGTCCAGAATCTCAGTGTCCTGAGACACCCCCAAGGACATAAATAAATGAATACAAGTCAAACTTGAATCAGCATGATGAAGAGCCTAGGAGATGGTGTAGGCAAGCCCCTCAGAGTCATAGTAGCCTAAACATAGTAGCCTAAACTCTAACCAGTCAAGATGTTAGCAAAAGCTTCATAGAAGATCCAGCATGTGAACAGGGTCTGCAAACATGTCAGGAATGGTAATAGCTCTGGGAGGGCTACCAGGGAACGTATGAACAACAAAAAGAAGAGTGGAAAGTATATGGCTTTTGGGGCAAACAGGGATTCTTCCTGAGGGTGGTGGAAGGTAAAAGAAGAGGGATAGAGGTGGAGTCCAGAAAAGAAGGCTGAAGGTAGCTTTGTGTGTGCACAGGAATGGCTGAAGGAGGAGGTAGTATGCCACAGATCACAAAAGAAGAAACATGTCAAGTTCGAGGGGCAAGCATGTCCCCGATCCATGAGCAGGCCATTTATCAGCACTGTCCCAAGAAAACATTCCTATTAACAGGGGACACACTGCCCCTGGTGACCTTGCTCACTGCCCCAGCACTGGCAAAGCAAGAGGATATATATGCTTGAGTGAGAGAACAGAACAATTGCCCAGGAGAATGGCCAAGAATTCCAAGGCCTCCAACAGGAGAAGTTGTTTGAAGCATCTATTTATGCTTTGAAATTTATTAACCCATCCCTCTCTCATTCATCTGCCTATCTGCTCAACATATCTACCCACCCTTCTACCCATTAATACACCTAGCTATCCAACCATTCACCCATCCTCCCATCCATCCATCCACACATTCATCCACCCACCTACCTACCTATTCATCCATCCACCAACCCAACTATAATTCATTACTGTCTATCCATCCATCCATCTAATCCATTCATCCACTTATCATGTATTAAGCATCCATTCTACAGTCACTCCAATAGCCATCTCCTCTTAGAAGACTTCCCAGTCTACCTAGCAGAATTATAATTATCATTTTGTTTATCCTTCTGTAGCATTTCATTTTAAAATACAGCTTTTGCCTCTCCCAGGGTAATGTGACCACAGCTCTAACATAAAAGGGAATCAAATTATGGTAACTATAATGATAGAAATAATAATGATGTTACCATTCACTGAGAATTTACCATGTCCCAGGTTATTTGATGAGTCCTCATAATAGCTCCCAGAGACACCAGTATCTTCCCAAGCTGAGACTACAAGGGTTCTGAAGAGGCAAGGCCACAATGGGGTGCCCAGGCCCAGTCAGCCCCTGCCCAAGTTCTCAGGAGAGGGAAGGGGGCTGAGGAGGGGGATCTGGGTCTCCTTCATTCCTGCTCTCCTCCTGCCCCTGGAATGCAATGACCCTCAATTGCCTTTCACTGTCATTGTATTTCTCCTTAAAAGTCTTCAAAGTATTTCCCCAAAGCTTAAACCATTAACATCTAAAGTAGAAATGGAAAGGAGAAAACTAGAAAATGACAAATTTGGGTCCCAGTAGGCAAACTGTATCTTAACTCACTGGAATTCTAGGGGATTTTCATGTTTTTGTTCTAGTTTTTATTTTCTCCCCAGGGACGACTAGAAGGGCCCCCCCCCTCACCAGGGAGAAAAGCAGACACTCAAAACTCAACTTCCCCAGAGAAGATCAAAACTGCTTCTCTTCCTGTGTGTGTTCATATGTGTTGAGAGAGAGAGAGAGAGAGAGAGAGAGAGACAGAGAGAGAGAGAGATTCCTTTAGGAGGGCCCTCTGTTACTAAAATAATGTGAAGTCCAGCACCATTCAAGAGCCAGATACCATCTAGGTCCCCCTTAACTGGACTCCTGGCAAAACCCAAAGTACCAGGATGCCCTGCAGATGCTGAAAACTCAACACATCTGGGTCCAAGTTTGTCATGCTACAAACTACTCCTCTTCCTGTGATCCTTGCTTGGCTCATGAGGCCACTCAACCACTGAATGCCAAGCTCTTGGCCCTAAGTGCCAGAGGGCCCTCCTCCAGCCTTCCTCCAGCCATGAACTCCCAGAGGGCAGAGGATTCTACAGGCTCAAGGAGACATGCCTGGCCAGGACTCATTCTCGTCCCCTCCTATACCTCACACTGGGTATCTGGGATCCTGAAATCCCTGCCCCCAAATACCCTAAGTTTGCATCCAGGACTGGTGCTGGCCCCTTCCCCAGGTGGCCCTCCACAGGGCAAGCAACACTGCTGATGTGAGCAGCCCTAGGCCAAGGCAGCCAACAGGTAGTTGGTTATGAAGGTCACAGAAATGTGCATGCATACGCGTATTGCATGAGACCTCTCACCATGCAAATACTAGCCAGGAGGAGGGGCAGGGAAAGGGGTCAGGCCACTATCTGCCAGGGGCGGGAGGGTCTCAAGTTTTGCTCCTTCCCACAAACATCAGGGAGAAGCCTGGATCCTACCTCTGAAATATTTCCTGGGTGCCCAGTACCCCAGTTCTCATTGCTCTGGTATAAAACCTTCGCCACAAGATGTACTGGTTCCTCCCATCCCCACCCCCCTTCCTGTGACCTGCACTAGGTGGTGTTTGAGTTATCTTCTTAAAACACAAAACTGGTCAGATCCTGTTCTCATCCTCCACCCAACCCATGGTGAAAGCTTCCTACCTAGCACAGAAGTAACCCATCTGTCATCTGCCAGCTCCTGCCCACACTAGCAGCTTCATGTCCTTTATCTCTGCACCCATAAGTAAGGCTTGGGTCACACCAGCCTCTGTGCCCCCTTCCTGCTTGCCCCCTCTGACATACCCAGTTTTATGCTTCAGATCTGGAATGTCCCCCATAGTCTCATGCATTGAAGGCTTGCCCCGCCCCCATGCAGCAGTGTTCAAAAGTGAGGCTTTTGAGAAGAGACTGGATCATGGGGTTTTGACCTCATCAATTAATCCGTCAATAGCTGAATGGACGACTGGGAGGCAATGGAAACTTTAGGGGGGATGGTTGGAGGAAGTAAGTCACTTGGGGCATGCCCTTGAGGACTACATCTTGTCCCTAGCTCCTCCCTTCCATCCTCCCCACCCCCGAGCTGAGCAGCTTCCCTCTGCCATAAGCTTCCATTACCCACCTCAGCCCCAGAGCAATGGAGTCCACCAACCATGAACTGAAACCATGAGCCAAACGAAACCTTTCCTCCTTTAAGCTGTTCATGTCAGCGGTTTCGGTCACAGTGATGTAAAGCTGGCTCACACACCCAGGCTGCCCCTCAGCCTAGGAGGCACCCTCTGTGGGCAAGCCTATTCCAGCTGCCATGTTCTGATTTAGCAGTCACTTCCTTTCTGAGGGAGGTCTTCTGCACCCCAGGACCTCCCAGGAAGGTTTAACCAGGTGTTTCCTCTCTCTGTATATCTGGTGTATACTGAGAGGTGTTACTGTCTGTTCCATAGGGTGGTTCTGTGTCTACCTGTCACTCTGCACCATGAGCCCTTCAAAGGAGGAACCATGGCTTTGTTTCTGTTGCAGCACTGTGTGCAGTATATGACAAGACAGCAGGAATGAAGGAGACAGCTGAGACTGAGAGTCCTGGACACCCACAGAGCATCCTTGGGCCACTGTGGAAGTCAACAAGATGAGAACCTTCCAATAGTAACTACTTCTGAAACCTCTGAGAAAGGCCGCCTCAGCTCTCAAACAGAGTTGAACAAGACAATAAAAGCAAAGGAAGATAAAGTACTCACCAAGGTACTAGGCTTTACCTAGACAAGGTGGGTATTCCTAATCCAAAAATCTGAAATCTGAAACATTTTGAGCACAGAAATGACACTTAAAAAGTTTTGGATTTTGGAACATTTTGGATTTCCAATTTGCAGATGAGGAATGCTCAACTTATGAAGTCAATGTAAATGTTCCAAAATCCAAAAACTCAAAATCTGAAATACTCCTCAACCCAAGTATTTTGAATGAGAGATACTCAGCCTATATTAACACTGTGATCCTCATAGAAAAATCTCACAATTATTGCCATTGAGGGGCACAGAGAGGTTATATAACTTGCCCAAGGTCACACATAACACGGAAGAGTCAGAACCCTACCCAGGCAGTTTGACTCTAAAACCTGTTCTCTTTTCTACCATGGGGCAGCAATGACAATAGCAGAAAAGGATCAAGAAGGCTCTGTTTTCATCTCTCTTTTACCAGTAAAGACTGGGGAATTCTCTAAGCAATGGCTCCTCTGATTTCTTTCTTCTGCTAATTCCATATATATCAAATACTGTTATTTTATGTTTTTGTGGTACTGAGGATTGAACTCAGGGCATTCTACCTCCGAGCTACACCTCCAGTCCTATTTTGTGTTGTTGTTTTATTCTGAAACAGGGTCTCACTAAGTTGCGGAGGGCCTCACAAGGTTGCTGAGGCTGGCCACAAACCTGGGATCCTCCTGTCTCAGCCTCCCCAAGTACTGCGATTACAAGTGTGTGCCACCACGCCCAGCTTTTGTTTTGTTTTTGATACTGGGGATTGAACCTGGGGGCCTTCTACCTCCAAGCTACACCCCTAGCCCTTTTTATTTTTTATTTCAAAACAGGGTCTCACTAAGTTGCTAAGCTACTGAGGGTCTTGCTAAATTACTGCAGCTGGCCCTGAATCTGCGATCATCCTATCTTGGCCTCCCAAGTACCAGGATTACAGGTGTGCACCACCATGCCGGGCCCAAATACTTGTTTTTAAAGAAATCAGAGGAGCTCTGCCAGGCTGATGGTCGTAACGCTCAACTTCCTCACTTCTCACAACAGCCTCATGGTGCAGATGCTACTGGTCTCCCCGTTTTGCAGATGAGGACACTAACGCCCTAAAGGGCAAAGCCACACGCCCGAGTGGCCGGGCCAGCAGGTAGTGTGTGAGGCTCACAGCTATACCCTTCCACCAGGTCCCTCCTCTGACACTTATTTCCCATCTTTTTTGGTAGTTGTGCACTGCTTCCTTGGGAAAGATAAAGGCTTTGATGCAGAAAGGGCTAATTAGAAACCAAAGAGTATTATTAGCATTATTTACTAAATGGAGAAATATTCCCTCTTCCCTATACAAGCAAGGACAGGCCAGGCATGATGCTGAACTGCAGCTGTGGCTTTGGCTGGGATGTCCAGCCCCAGCTCCACCAAGGGCCAGAGCGTCCAGCCGGCTAGGTCCACAGCTATGACAGAGCCCAGCTGCAGCCTCCGTGTCTGACTCTTGCTGCCACCCTGTGACGAACGGCAGCAATCGCAGGTGAGAAACACCCGGCTGAAGAGCAAGGTGGGGACAAGGGCTCCTGACATGATTCCCCATGGGATGGCCCCCTGACACTTTCTGAGCATGGGCAGCTCCGAGAGACCATGTGGATGGGATGTGCCCTGAATCCCCAAAGAAGCAGATCCATGCCATGTGTGGAAAAACCAGCTGCCATCATGGAGAACTCCGTGGTGCTGTGACCCTGCTGCCAGCAGACCCCAGTTTGTCCTTGCCCATCCCACTGAGGGGGTGTGCCCACGGCCCTAGCAGGAGAGGTGCGGCACAGAAGATGCCCTCTAGTGGGGCCACAGCATGTGGGTTCTCCTGCCACACCCTTTCCTAAACATAATCAGGGATATAAGATAGACCTGATTTTATTTACCGTGGAGCCAGGGTGGGGATCCCAGAGTCCTCAAGGCCTGATAAAGGTCCTGTGTGTTGACCCAGCACAGCGCAGCAAGGGGCTGAGTTAGGCCTGGGGGGCTGGACAGATCCAAGCACAAACCCGCAACCTGCTCACTCCCTGTGTGACCGCCTGGCCGGCCGCCTCAGCAACAACGCTGGTCTGTATGCTGGGTATTTCCTGGGAATGACTGTACCTGTCCCCTCCACTCCCGAGGTCCTCGGAGGATCAAATGGGAAGAGGATGATCCTTCCACACAGCGGCGAGCAGTCATGGGCTCCAACATCAAATGCCATTTCAGAGTCACTGTGTCGTACTCACACTCCAGGTTAAAGCTAATTAGCTACTCTCTTGCTCCTCCTCTCCAGGAGTCATTTGCTAACTATGAAACCTTGAGCAAGCTACTCAACCGCTTGTGCCTCAGTTTCCCCATCTGTAAGGCAGGAGTAACAGGAGAACCCCTATCTCAGAAGGATGTGCTGTGGCTTAAATGAAGGAACATAAGTTCAGGGCAGACCACACTGCCCTGCTCAGAGGAAACCCTATCAGTATGTTCAGTCTGATGGTGAGAGCTGACCCCTCTGGATTGCAGGGTACAGAGAGGGGGGCCAGAGCAGGAGCACAGCTTCAGCCCCCAAAAATTGCTGGAGGGGAGCCTTAGGCCAGGCTTCCTCAATATTCCTCATCACATCTCTCCAGCTTCCTGTCTACTCCAAAGGGGCTCCAACCAAGAGAACAACGGGATCCTCGATTTGTCCCCAGGGGGAGAAAGAACAGTCTCTCTGCTAGGCTAAAAACTGTCTCCACCAGATGTTTCCTTCAAGAAGAGAGAAGAGATTAACAGAACAGAATAACAAGAATACGGCAAGAAAGACTAGCCAAAAACTGAGCCAATCAGCCTGCGGCATCGGTCACCTGAGGTGACCGAGAGGCAGGGCTCAAGAAAGGGCCCAGGAGATTTGCACAACTGGTCGCCTGCTCTCTGGATTCCCTCTGCTTGATCTAGGCCAGGTAGGAAAACCAGCCGCATGCTCTGAACAGTGTGTCCTGTCCCATCCAGCCTGTAAGAAAGGCAAGGACGCTGAGCATGCTGTGGTGTATCTGGGGCCATCCCCTCAAATCAGAGTGGCCACATGAGTCCCTAGGAGGCAGTGGGGCTGTAGGGTCTGGAGGTCTTAGCCTCCCCCCAAGCTTACAAAGTGACCCTGTGTCACTACATCCAACAGCAGCCCTCTTCCAGGCAGGTACAACCAGGATCTCACTTTTTGAAATAAGGGGAACAAAGCTCAGAGATTCAGTGAACTGCCTAAAGACAGACGCCACATTCCACAGTCACTTTCAGGGGCCTGCTGGATGTGCGGAGGGTGCAGTGGCTCACAGAGGACATGCTTCACCACTCTCCTTCCCCACACTCCTGTGCTGGCACATGGGATGGGACCGTGCACCAACGATCTCGCTCCGCAGCTCACTCTCTCCCCCATGGAGGAAGAGGGAGAGATGTGGACACAGCTGCTGCTGCCCTATCCCAGGTCCTACGTGGGCCAGGGGGTCCAGATTGGAGAGATCTAACTGCTCATCTGCAGCTGAGCTTCCTGCTCTCCTAGCAGTGGGAAAGGTAGGAGCATTATTCCAGGGAGCCCTGTCTTCATCCCCACAACCTCAGGACGTACCAGGCCAGGCTCTGCACCAGGCCCTGTGCACGGGAACTAGAGGCCAAGGTTATCTAAAGTGTACTGGAGGTCAAAGCAAACCAACAAATCCATAACTCAGTTCTATCCAGAGTCAGTGTCATAAAGGAAATCTCAGAGGTAGCAGTGCTGACAGGCCCAAAGCTGGGGTCTTAACACCCTGCGTCAAGAGCAGGAGACCAGGCTGCAGGGCTGTGGATGGCAGGGAAGAAGACTATCCCACCCTGAAGCAAGGACCAGGAAAAGCCATGCCTATTTAAATAGCAATCACAATAGAAATTCTAGAAAGGAAAAATATAACAGAGATTTATTTTTTAAAAAGATAGAAATGAGTTAGTGATATCAGACCAAGACAAAGAGAAAATGAATAAAAAGGAAGACAAGTGGATGAAGTCACTCAAAACAGTGCAGAAAGAAAAAATAAGGAGACATTAAGAGACATGAAGGTTAAAATGAAAAGCTCCAACATCCATCCAGAAGGAAAGAATTGAGAAATCAGCAACAGTGAAAAAGATAGAGGTGGAGAAACAGAACAAATAATGTTATGTGCATATATGAATGTATAACTATGAATCTACTATTATGTACAATTATAATGTGTCAACAAAAAAGTGGAAAAAGAAAATCCCAGAAGCAAAAAAAAAAAAAAAAAACAAGATCATGCTAGAGGTGGAGAATCTTCCTCCTATTGAAGAGGTGTCTGTCAGTCTGTTTCAGTCGGCTGACCTCGGGCGTTCAATGAATGCCGTGCCCTGCACTAGGAAGTGAGGATGCAGACAGGCACAACCAGCCTCTGCCTGCACAAGTCTCATCTCTGAGCCCAGAGCGCCTGAGGACATGGGAATATGAAGTCCAAGACTAGGCCTTGCTGTTGACAACCACACCAGCATTCGGAAACCACCAGAATTGTTCCTCTTCTTTCTCATATATTTCAGCAATATTAAATGACTGAAGAGAATACTTCCCTAGAAGAAAAAAATGCAATTCTTTACCACTGAAAACAGCTCCCTGTTTTCGAGATGTCAGTAAACAGCTCCAGTTTGGCATCCACTAGGCTCCAAAAGTCCACATATAAGAATGTAGGGAGCTTTCATTATCAAAATGCAACAGCCTGGTCCCCAGGCACTGTGTACAGCTCAAGTTTACATCTGCAAATATCTCCATTTACCCAGGAGTTTAGACAGCATTGCATAATTGGCAACATAACTCATTTTAATTAGCTGTTGTTAATTCCTATTATTACTGTTACCCTTAATTTATTTGACTGCTAAAATGGCTACATTGGGGAGTTTAAGAGGAGTTTGCTCTCCCCCAAGACAACTCTGAGATTACAGTGTATCTTTTTAAAGCCAATCTTTTAGGGTAGGAAGTGATCTAAAATCTCAAACTGTAAGAATCCTATAAGTGATTATTTAAGGTGAAGCTTGACACCTTAAGTCCTCTCTCTAAACACAAAGTAGCTAAAACACACACATAACTGATCTCTAGAATATTTTTAAAGTTCTATTTGTATGAAGAGTAGTTTTTAATTAACCAAATTCCTATAGTTGTAAAGCCTGAAAATTGAAATAAACAGTAAAAAGGAATTAAAATAACGTTTGCCATTATTGAGCCCTTACTGTTCAATTCTATGCTCAGCACTTGAAATATTATTTCACTTAATCCTCATAATAGCTCCAATAAGGGATATTATTTTTCCCTTAGCAAAGTAAACCTCAAAGTAGTAACTTTTCTTTTTTTATTAAAATACTTTTATTGGTGCATTGTAGTCTCGCATCGTAATGTAGCTCAGAGTGATAGGGACATGCATGCACACAGTACTTGGTGAGCTTCTTTCTTAAGTCCACACAGCTAGTAAGCAGCAAAGCCAATATTTGAACCCAGGCATGCCTAGCATTGAGCCCCATGCTGCTTGTCTCACACATGTAAGGAAGTGTGTCTTGCTCACAGAGCTGTGGTGAGGGTTAAATGAGTGACTATGCAGTAGGTATTTCCAATGCTATCTGGCTCATGGCAAATGTTCAACAAGTGATAGTGTGTTGTCATCATCATCATCATCACGATTTGCCCTAGGGAACAACAAGGAAGATAAAGATGAGAAGGACAAAAAAACTTCAAGAAGCCTATGGAGTGCAGGGAAGGGCCATCATCAAATAGTACAATAGTAATGAGAACTCAGGGTCAACTACAGAGACCACTGGTGAGGTATAAAAGGCAAAGAGGATCCAATTGCAAAAGACAGCAACAACTGGGGACCCAGCACAGGGTATGATAGGAACTCAAAAGCTGAACTCCAGTATTAGGCCAGAAGACTGACAATTCAAGTGCTACACGAACCACGGTGGGAGTTTGGCGCAGTAGGAAGAAGAGAAGCAAAGGCCAAGAAGAAAGTGCAGGATGAGTTTCTGGGACCTAGAATCCATGCAAGGAGCTACAGCACAGGCCAGAGTGGAACACCGCAGGTGAGGCTGGGCCAGGGTGGGAGAGGAAGCATGGCGAATGGTCCAGGCTCCCCTCGGCCAGCCATATTAATTCCTACTGTCCCTCGGGTCTCAGTGAAAGCTCACCTCATTGACAAAGCCTCCCCTGACCCCAGACCAGAGCACCTCCTCAGGCCACCTGCTGTCAGAATTCCTAAGGGCACCACAGGAGACATGTATACATAAGTCTAGTTACATGAGAAATGCCTGATTCCTATACTAGGTTGTAATCTCCATGAGGGTACAGGATACATCTTATTTTTCTTGTCCTTATAACCAAAATGATACCTGGGACAGAACAGGAAGATGCAAACAAAATCCATTCAATAATGAGAAGATGAATGAATGAATGAATACCATCAAGTTTAGACTATCTTCTTATACTCCTGCCTGGGACCAACTGGTCCAAGGCAGCAAATTTCCTTCTGAAGATACCTTCCACTCTTCCACTTTCTCCTTACATGTGAAAAGGAGAAATGGAGAAAGAATGTGTTATTGATGTATTTTGACATCCCGGACTAAAAGCTGCTACACAAGAAGCAAAGTACTAATAGCCATCATCTCTCAAATTGATATGGTAGCATTCAAGGGACGATTTCAAGGACTTTTTACAAAGATCAAAACGTGCTCCTCTTCACACTTCAGCCCCCGCCCTTCCTTCTCCCCTCTCACAAGCAGCATTTCTCACTAACCAGGATCTGAGAAGGAAGATAAACAGTGTCACTGCCCATTGCGAGGGGAGTGTGAGGGTCCGAGAGGCGGTGGGGACGTTTAAACTGCAATACCCCAGAGAACAACGATACATACACAAGCAGCTCTATGGGGAATACTTTCCCTCACCAAGTCCCAGAGCAAGCACCTCGCATGGGGCTTCGATGGATCTGGATATTTCAACTTCCCAGAGGCACTTTGTAGTGAGTTCAGAACATAAGAGCTCCCCAAAGAGAGAAGGCTTACCAGTATGCCATTTCACCCAAGAATGAGAATTGACCAAATCATTTGTTTCTAAACAACCATGAGGCTGCATCTCACATGACACAGCTTCTTGGGATGCATGTGCATCAACGCGCGCGCACACACACACACACACACACACACACACACACACGGTTCACCTAAGGATCATGAGGAACAGATGATGCTTCTCTTGGGAATTTGGGTTACAAGCCCCCACTGCTGAAGCTCACGGCTGAGGACAGGCAGACCTGGTGTGACCTCTGTCCTCTCCTTTATGATTTCACTGACTTCTCTTAGCCTCAGTTTTCTCAGCCCATGAAGTTCATTCATTCTCCACACTCATTCATTTATTCCACAAATGTTTACTGCGAAGGTTACAGAAGCCAAAAATAGAGCAACGAAAAAGCCAGACAAAGGTCTTGCTCTGGGGAGCATTCTGAGAATGAGGCAATACCACCGACCTCAGAGGGTGGGTGCATGACTCAAAGATAGTAAGAATTAAAATAATGCCTGCTGCCAATTATTGAATTCTTACAACTGGCAAACCCTGAGCTAAATTTTATACTCAAGAGCCAAGGTAATCTTCGCCACAGTCCAATGAGATAGGATTCATTTAAAGAAGAAGAAAATGAGATATTGAGAAGCTAAGAAACCGCTGAAGTCCATACACTACTCACAGGTGGAGCCAGGGTCCAACCCCACAACCAGCTTCTGGTTCGCCCCTCAGCTGCACGGCTCACGTCTGCCGTACCAGCCAGCTCTCCTATGATGTGCACGTCCCTGCCCCTTGAGCTGCCCGGGTGATAGCTCAGCCTTCCCTCCCCAAAGAGACCTAGCCCTCCTTCCCTGGCTCCAGCCTGAGCTGTGAACAGAGCACACCTGTTGAATAAATGTGTGCACTCGCTCTCTCTCTCGCTCTCTCTCTCTCTCTCTCTCTCTCAACTTGGCAGTTTAAAGCAATTAACGTCATTTAGTCAAGCGTGTTATTAAGTCAACATTTAAGGGAGGGTGGATCAGGGGAAATGAATATACTAGGTTATATAAATACCAATTTACTCACTGTCTAAAATATCGCAGAACTTCATCATATGTCAAATATTTTAGTCCCTTTTGTTTTTGCCTTTTACATTCAAAGATGATTCCATCCCCATACAGAACGAGGCTGTGGTACAAGGACTCCTGGGAGAGGATGTTAGCAAAAATGGAGAGAAGTTACCTAAATGGGATGTCATTTCTGACTCCTCAGACGTGAATGCTGCTTTAATCTTCTCTTGGCCTTTCAGCCAAATCCTCCTTGTCATCTACTGGGTTTGCACTGGAGTGAGTCCACTGCCCCTGCTAGAATGCGAATCCACTTAGAGTCAGCATCATCTCTGCACCTCCCTGGACTCCAGAAGACACCTATGCAGTCAAGGGCAGGGCAACAGATGTTGGCAGGCAGGATGGACACTGGGACAATATGAAAAGAAGAAAGAGCCAGAACCCGTATCCTCAGATTGTAACTGAGGCTGGATGTGCCATCCTCTGGAGCTGGGTTGACTCTCGGCACTTCAAGCTCTATCACGTACGTGCCCAGTGAGAAGCATCGAGCTGCCTCAGGACCCTGAGCTCAGAACCCCCAAGCCAGGGCCCTTCTGTCTCCCACCCTGTGACTCCGATCCTGCCATATCATGCCCAAACAACCAAAAGAAAAGGAAAGCAAACTCAGAAAACCAAGATCCAAATGGCAAGAAGATAAATTCTCACTAAAAGATAGATGATTGTAGAATTAATCTACGGAAAACAACCAACCAATAAACATAAATGTAATGGTCACATTTGCAGCTGAGGCTAGTAGTCCTCCAAGAGGCCCTTCTATTACAAGCTTCATGATCAGTGGTCTGGTTTCTTTAAATGCAACATGAAGATGGAAAACACAATTCACTGGCTAGTCATGAAGGCTAACTTAAAGGATTTCTTCAACACTTGCTCGTTCACCAGTAGACATCTCCTCAGGCTGGTCTTGGCATGCCAGGAAGGATAAGCCTTCATTCATGGCCTCAGAAAGATGACTGCTGGTCAGAGGAAGAGATGTGAAGATAACTGCCCAGCAGGTATAATAACAATACCAGGTTCAGTGGGTGCTCAAGGAAGAGGCAGCCAATATAACACAGATGCAAAAGCACTTCGTAAATTCTACCAGTATTAGCAAAATGCCAGCTGTTCCTAGGACCACTGCTCAGCCTGGGCTTCCAAACCTCCTTCTTTCATTCTTCTCCCTTTCTCTCACTGTCCTCCCATTGCTGCCTGTTGTACCACTTCCATATTGCCTCTGACTGTACCTTGCACATTGTAGAACCCAGTAATCACACTTGGGGCCAACCCAAGTGGCTACTGGCAACAGGAAGAGGCAAATTCAAACACAGTTGAGAGTAATGATGTTCCTCGACTTACAATGGGGTCACACCCACTAAACCCACTGTAAGCTGAAAATATTTAATGCACCTTACCTATACAACAGCATAGCTCAGCATCAGGATACACTGTAACGAACAGCTGTTTCCCTGGTGACTGCATGACTGACTGGGAGCTGCAGCTCACCATCACTGCCTGGCATCTTAGAAAGAATATTGTACTATATATCACTAACTCAGGAAAAGGTCAAAATTCAAATTTTGGAACAGGTTTTCTACTGAATGTATAAGGCTTTCACATCATCATAAAGTCAGAAAATTGTGAGTCGAAACATGGTAACACAGGGACCATCCACACAGGCTTTACCATTCAGACAGCCCTGGACTCCCGAATCAATGCCATGACTTATTAGCTATGTGATCTTGGGTAAGTCACATTACCTCCCTGAACTTGAGTCTCCTCCTCTAGAATATGTTGCCACTAGAGTAGCTATCCCATGGGATTATTGGGAAGGTAAAATTAAATTTATAGAGAGATCTTAGCACTGTGACTGGCTGATAGTGTTAGCTATCACTACACATCATTATTACTGAAGAAAACGTAGCTTTAATCCTAAAGATCAATGCTACACTTCCCAGAATAAAATTGAACCAGCCTATAATTTACCCTGGTAACATTTAGAGCCCTGTTTTTTAACAAATTTATTAGACTGTGAAATCAATTTACCAGTCAGAGCCAGCCTTGCAAAATGAATAGAACAGAATAGAAAAGGTAGGGTAAGATAGCATAGAATAAAGCAGAAAAGAATCAAGTTGAATAAAAAAATAGAATACAGTACAAAATGCAAGATTGCACTGTAGAGAATGAGACTAAGTAATGTCTCATGAAACATGTGTTTCACCTGTGAGGTTGTGTGTAATGAGCTGCAATTAAACATGTATTTCTTCCTGTGGACCATGGTCAAAAAAGTTTAAAAGGCACTGACTTAGAAAAAAATGCAGTTTCATACCCAAAAGGACCCTGGGGGAGCAATTCTTACACCAGAGAGATTAGAAGAGGCCTTTTACAGGAAGCAGATGGCATCTTTCGTACTGATGTTCACCAAACAATTTTCTGTTAAAGGGCTGGAATCCATAAGTCCCTGTAACCTATTTGGTAAGAAGAAAACCCATCGGTGATAGGTCAACAAATTTCTCTCCATCTCACAAATTGGAGAGTGGCTACTTCATCGGTGTTCAATGATTTCTAAATAAACTGTTTCAACAATCAGATGTGCACCTGGGTACCTGGGACTTAAAAGATAAAATGTCTAACTTGTTCCAAAGCTCTCATTTTTATTACAGAGAAAGCCTCCATTCGTTCTATCCATGCTGAGGAAAGCTGGACCCAGTGCCAGCCTGGACTTCAGCCTTGGTTCTAGGACAGAGCAGTCTCAGCCTCTGGCCCAGGACAACACAGACTCCATACACCCAGATATACAAGCAAACTCTGGTGGGAAGATATGCATAGGCCAGAGGGGATGAAAGAGTTCCTTTAGGGGAAGTCAGAGGCTTCCCAGAGGGGAAATGTACAGAGCATTTCTCAAAGCATGGTCCATGGACCATCTCAGAATCACCTGAGATGTTTGTTAGTGTGCAGATTCCTGGGCCCTGGGCCAAGCTTACTAAGTCAGACTTTCTTGGGGTAGTACCTTGAAATAATGCATTTTAACAAGATCCCCAAGTGATATTGCTGCATGCTAAAGTCTGACACCCTGTAGAATCAGGGCTCAGCAGCCAGACAAGGGCAGCTGGGTCGGCAGTGGGGTGGGAGGATGAGGTGACACAGTCAAAGGCACAGAGGCGTGACGTGGCCAGACACATTTGGGGAATATGAGCAGTGCACTGTCACTGAAGCATTCAGGGCAAGGATGTGAAAGGTGGCCACAGCAGCAAAGGGACTTTGGCACCCAACACAGCTCTGCATGCCTCATTGAGTATTCAATGGGTGTTTGTTGAAGCAGGAAAGAAGGAAGAAAACATTTCCAACATTGGGCCAAAAGCAAATGTATTCCTGTGAGTCTGTTAAGACAGCTACAGATTTTTCCAAACCAGGATATTCTACCCCAGATGAAGTATTGGATCATTTAAATTTCTGTTGTGGGAAATGAGAAGGTTGGAGGCCTCAGGTTTCCAGATGGGTTATCAGTATTGAATAAACATTTGACTAATTGTGCTATCTAAGACAGCTTCACTTAGAGTGTTAATAAGGAAAACTGATGACCCTGATGACCCATTGAGACAAAATATTTTGGCTATTAGAAAGAGATCTATTGGGGGACACTCTCTCTAGGTGAAATTCAGCCTTATCTGTGAGTTCACTGAGGGCAGGTTGCAAATCTCTTTGCAAAAGCAAGTAGACCAGGTTTCTGGTGGAGGCCAGCCAGGGAGCTTTGGAAGGCCCCATGGGGCAGGGAGCAGACAGGTCATCAGGCTCAGGCTGTCTCTCTTAGTCATCCAAGAGGCCTGCTGTGGGACACAGGCCCCTTCCTTCCCTCTGTGGTCTCAGTGCCCTGATTCCTGGGCAAGGGCCTGAGACTGGGAGTCAGCATCCAGCAGTACAGGCGTGGGCCATTCCTGATTTCAGGGTCTATCGCTGACCCTTGCACAATCACAACTGGAGGGGCTGGTTCGCAACATCTGCCTGCGCTCCACAGTCCTTTCGCTCCCTTCTCAATGAGTCAGTCAGGCTCTGCGGTAAGGTAGAAGATGGGCATCAGATCCTGGTTACTGCAGGGCCACACGGTGCTCCACCATGCAGGAATCACAGCCTCCACAGAGGAGCTGGATGCAAGACTCCTCCAAAAGCCTCAAAACACAATACTTGGTTTACAGTTGGGTCCCAATATTCAGGGGAAGTAGAGGCTAAAATGAAATGTCTCTTTGCAAAACTACCCTCCTCCATTAAATCCATATAATTTACTTCCCACTTCCCAGCCAGCTGCTTGCCCTCATCTCAGAGGTCTTTCAGAACCAGCACAGGCTGGGCCAGAGGAAGGAAACTGACCATTGTACCTGCAGGATGAAAATGCCAATAAAAATAGCCCAAGCTTGCTGCAGGGCCTCTCACAAGGATCTACCCCTGCGTGAAGGTGCCAGAAACAGACTGTGCAGTGGGCGCTGCCGTGAGGCTGCCCCAGGAGCGTTCTGTACCTGTGGCAGGTCTAGGCCACGGGAGAGGAGATGCAATGCAGCTCTGGACAGCCTGCAAGGCAAACTCAGAAATCTAGTCCCAGTGATGTAAACAACAGGCAAACAGACAAACAGATATAGGGACCCCCTCACTGAGAAGGCAAGACCATGCTTGGAACAGGACCTGAAGCTGGTAGGGCCTCAGAGGAGGCCAGGTGAAGTTCGTAACCCTGTGAAGGTGAAAGGGACAGAAATTAAAATTCCCATTTCTCCCTAATGTCCCTGGGAATGTAGCATTCAAATGCTTTATGGAATTAGCTGCAGCAGTCTCCTAATTGCCTCTGCCGAGCCGCCTCCCCCAGGTTGATGGTGGCGGCTGCGCGGACCCATCAGTCTCGCTTGGTGCTCCTCGTGCACCCGCCCAGCACTGCGGCGCTTCTGTAGCAGCTGCTGGGCCTGGCGCTGCAGAGATGCTGGGACCCGCAGCCTGCTGGATGCTTCTGAAGGAGACTCGGGGTGTGTTTTCAGGGTGCCCAACCAGAGGAGCAGGGATGCCTCCCAGGGGCAAGGGGGCTGGAGTGGCTGAGAGAAGTGAGGACCCCCAGCTCTGCGGTCTGGCAGTCCCACCTGGCACTGACAGGGCTATGGGTGAGGGACCTGCCTACAGGGCTTCAGAACTGGATCTCGTTGTAACTAGAAGGCAGTCCCCAGTTTTTGCAGCATCCATGCACGATCCTGGGGATCATAAAATCCCAGCATTGGAGAGTCAATGGGAAAAGGGACAGAAAGACTTCATTCTTTCCTGTACTCAACAGTATTCTTATTTGCATCACCAGTTTGCAAAGACAAGGAAAAGCCTGGGTAGACTATTTCTTCCTTTGTTTAGCTATACATTCGTGCACGCGGCAAGAAACCCTGAAGTCCACCCCACAGACATCTCTGTGCTAAGCCAAAGGGTCAGAAAGAGCAAGCCTGCACTAGGGAATTTAAGGTCTAGCTTACCAATCTCCTATTCTCCCTTCCCCCACCACCACCATGCAGGAGATAAGGGGTCCTCGGGATATCACACAGTCCCAGACATGCCAGGGGCACAGAAGGATTCTCTGGACTCATTCTATGCAAAATGAAACTGATCCTGGGGGTCACAGGGCTGTAGCCTTCAAGCTAGCTGTCAATTGTGCAGAAACACAGAACTGGGACTTCCCTAAGAGAAAGAAATAAACACCAAAAACATCCAGGGAAGGGAGACAAAGAATTGGAACAATACTAACAGAGGGTCTAAGTGGACAGGATACTTCCTGGGTGCCCAGTCCTGTGCTAAGGCTGTTGTGCGCCTTGGTACCTAATCCAACATCACCCCAATTTGCAAGTAGGGAATGTGAAGCCTCAACGTGCAGCTAAGGGTCAAGCTGGAGCCCAAAGCCAGATTTGTCTGGTTACAGGGCTTCAGAGCCCATGCTGGCTCTTCCACACTATCATCCATTACCTTAATGGGAAATACACAAAGGGAAACTTAACCAAATCCAATTAGATTCTCAGAAAGACTTCTCAGGAATCAGACCTAATGAGGGGAGGGCTGACCCTCAGAGGAAACCAAAAGACAAGCGACATCATTTTATTACAATAAAGGGAGAACTACAGAAAACTAGAGGGTGTACTGGTCCTCCCCTCCTTCCAGCTCTTACCCCTTTTAAATTCTGCATTATGCAAGCAAGAGACAATGGCCCCAAGCAAGGAGAAAAAGAATTCCATGGGGAAAAGATGAGGGGCAGAGAAAAAGTCTCCACCAAATGCCCTGATGAGTCAATAACAGACAAAAACCAAAGCAAGGGACAAATGGCTGGTCTTTGGAAATACCGCAGCGCCCTCCCTCTGACTCGTCCAACCCCAGGCACCTGAACTGAGATTCATACAACTCAGGCTCCAAGCCTGCCTTTGCCACTTGGAGCATTGAGCAAATTACATTCTCTGTCGTGGTTTCTGCATCTCTAAAATGGAAATGATAATAGACCTCATTGAAATAAATAAAGCACGAGGCACAAAGTACAAATAAAGCACCTGCATCATCATTATTATTGCTTCCTAAGAAGCCTTTATAGAGCACAGTTGTGGGCAGCTTTGTGAAGGTCTCAAACAAGGCCTCCAGTGACCTGATAATAACTGCCCCGAAAGCAGATTGCTGTTGCTAGCTGCCAATACTTCCCAGTATGCGGAAGCAACTCCTTGGGAATACCCATAGTAATAACAACAATATAGCAATAGTCTATCTTTTCCAAGGTACTTATTACTAAACATCCTGAATGCACCTTCTCATTTGGGTCTCTCAAGTCCACCCTAGAAGTTAGTACCTCCATGTCCATTTGATAGATTAGAATACTGAGGCTCAGCAACTGACTTATCAGGGTCTGTGACTCATCAGCAAGAGCATCTACATTCAAACCCTGTTGGCCCGACTCATATTCAGACTCTGAATTCTGTACAGGTCCACCTTCCCAAGACCAACTGCCTCTCTTAAAAGTAGATTTTTTAAAAAAAAATTCAATCCTCTGATTTCTTTCTGAGTTTCTTTATATTTCCTGTCAATCTTAAGGCATTTGCTCCCAATACCCCCACCAAAAAAAAAAACAAACTAAAAATCTTGATATTCAAATAGAAAATCCAGTTATGGCTCCATAATTCTGAAATTCCTATTTTGGGAAATGTGTGCCATTGTTTTTTGTTTTGGTTTTTCAAAAGATTAGTGAGCTGTTAACCCTCTCCTGAGAGGATTACATCTTATTTCAGGACAACAAGGTGACCCTTGATGTCCTGAAATACTTGAACTTGGGCACAAACCTAGAGATTTTTAAATTAGATACCAATATTTTTAATAAAAGAAAACAGCATGTGTCTATTAAACACACACGCATGTTCAAACACAAAAGCCCTTTATTGGTGGCCTGTTAGTGATTTGCTTGTGCTGTCTGAGTCCATGTATAAATTCTGTATTATGAATAGCATTCCAGGCCAGAGCCCAGAAGAAAGAATGTTCAAACTTCAGTATAACCATCCCAGAAGCCAAATGACTATCATCTATGTCTGTGGGGCAAAAGTCTATGCCCATTGAGCTGTTTGTATACGATGCAATCACATTGTGCTAGTAGACATTTCACTATTAATGGGAGCCGGTAGGAGGCAGAGAGTAAAGCTGTATGTTATGACTCGCGGCCGAAAGCTACCTACATCCAATGGATTTACTGCCTCCCACATCTATTGTTCTTTTTACAATATTTTTTCCACCTCTGCTTCAACAAAGTACAATGGAATAGGCGTTATGGATGGCACAGGTACAAAGAGCCAAATGCCTGCCCCATACTTCTGATTTTCACCTTGCTTTACAAATGATTGTACAATGTTATAGCAAGAACAAAAACTTTAATCCAACAACTGCCCACCTTTACTGCACAAGGGACAAGATTAAGAGGATTTGGGAGAGAAAGTGAGGAAGAAAAACACTTCCCTGGGGACATAATAAATACATTTCTTTGTCATCATATCCCTGTCACATTAAATGTGCATGACTTACGTTGCCTTAATTTTATGAATTCATCATGAGACCAAAGTAACAATAATTCCAAGAGTTTCTCATGTTCTTCACTAATAATAAAACAGGACAATATCAATGAGAGAGTGACCATAGAACTAAGCTTTTCCATGTGCCATATATTGTTCTAAAGATCTTCATAGGTGTTATATCATTTAATCCTCCCTAAAGTCCAATGATACAATGCTTATGTTATTTGTTTCATTTTTATGATGAGCAAATGAAGGCGCAGGGAGATAAGGTTAGTGATTGGCAAAACAGAATCAAACCCCACAGAAAATGCTCTTTTTTTAATTATTATTATTTTTTTTTGCGGTACTGGGGATTGAATCCAGGGGCATTCTACCTCCGAGCTACACCCCCAGCCCTATTTTTTATTATTTTGAAACAGGGTTTCAAAAGTTGCGGAGGGCCTCACTAAGTAGCTGAGGCTGGCCGCGAACCTGGATCCTCCAGTCTCAGCCTCCCAAGTACTGGGATTACAAGCTTGTGCCACCACACCCGGCTCCAGAAAATGCTCTTTTAAAAAAAATTTCTTTTCATTGGTGCATGGCTCACTGTAATAGAAATTTAGACCCTTCTAAAACCAGAGACTTAGTTGGGCACAGTGGTGCATGCCTGTAATCCCAATAATTGGGAAGCTGAGACAAGAGGATCACAGGTTCAAGGTTAGCCTCGGCAACTTAGCAAGACCCTGTTTGAAAATAAAAAATAAATAGGGCTGGGGTTGTAGGTCAGAAGTTGCATGTCCCTGGGGTTCAATCCCCTGGTACCATAAATAAATAAATAAATAAATAAATAAATAAATAAATAAAGCTAGAGACTTGGTTCCCCCCTAGAAGGCTAGATAACAGCTGTCAGAAAATGAAGAAGGGATGCAGAGTCAAGTTTATAGAATAGTAGAGTCTAGATTTGGGGATTCTACAGGCTAATTACTCCTATCCTTCCATTTGAACATAAGCCAAAGTCCAAGGAAAGTAAGTTGTCATCAAGTGTACTATGCAGGCACACCAAACTTAGTGACCTGAGCAAATAGACGAAGAGCAGGTTTGGCTTTGGGGGGAAACACTCTCTGGTTTTTGCAGAATAGTTGAGTCTTGAAGTTGTAGCTGAGATTGGATGCTGGTCAGGAATTTCATAAGGTCACTCTCTTCCCTGGCAGTTCCACTTTCCTGGCTGAGGCTGCCTGACACAGCTTTCCCCCACCAGTCAGCCCTCCCATTCTCTGTTGAGAACCATTCACACCCATAGTAGAAGGTGAGGGAATCACACCTAATCTCTTGGGGACTCAACCACCCACAAAGCTGGTCTTTGCAGCCAGAAGAGCATGTCTTGGAGCCCTATCTCAGGACACAGAGCATCTGGGGCAGGTGGGGAGAAAGTGGCAAGGGTGCCCGCATCCCAACCCACAAGCCTTTCCCATCCTTTGCAGGTCCTGCAGACGATCCCAGCCAGGCTCAGGTGGGATGGGCCACCAGGCAGCACATGCTTTAGAGAAGAGTCAGAGGCCTGGAAGGTCAAATCAGACCTGAACTTCAGTCCCAGCCCCACCACGCAGCAAGCTGTGCTACCTCCCTGAGCCTCAAGCCCTACCTGGGAGGTAGCTAACACGGGTCACCACCGAGTGGAAGTAAGGACCAGATCAGATGCCATACATCAGCTACTTCAATGTGGAGAATGCTTGGCTCATAGGAAACACTCCAAAAATAAATTTCCTTTCCCTTCTTCTCCAGCCCCAATGGACAGTCTCTTAGCTGAGCTGGTTATGACCTTGATGGGTGTCAGGAAGATCTGAGGGCAGTCAGACTCATACCTCCCTAAAATTGGTGGAAACAGATGGCTATTGGACACTTTTAGGACTATTACTGACTCTTTGCTGACTTTCAGTGCCGATTATAATCACTTTACTTGTAAGCAATTTTTAAGAGCTACACGGCCACCATAGCAAAAACCCACCCCCACGATTTCAAAGTGTTGTTATCATGTTTGCACAAAGAGGGATGGCAAGTTTCACTCATTCAACCTCTATAAGAAGATCAGCACAGGCTGCAGATGCTCAAGGCTAAAACACAACATTAGAGCCCTCAAAGAAGCTCTAGAGAAGAAGGCAGGGCTGGCAGGAAGAGCCCTTTGGTACCTCTGGTGGGGGGCATCAGATGGCTGTCCCCACATATCACTCTACCTCCTGCCCCTTGACTGAGGAAAGACCATCATGCCCAGTGAAATGCCTTGTCCCCCTGTGGGACTCCAACACCACTCCAGAAAGCTCCTGGGAGAAGTCTTGAGTCCTCCAAGACCCAGCAGAGCATGTTCTCACAGGAGGAAGCGCCTGGTGCACAGTCCAAGAGGACACTTGGTGAAGGAGCGTCAGCAGTGGCTTCAGCACATGCTGTGTCCCAGGGCCAAGGGCCAGAAGTGCTGGCCTTTTCTGCAACTTACTGGCCTCTCTCAGACTGTGGGGCAGACACGGCTACTTCCCAAGCCTCACTCACTACCCAGGTGTCAAAGTGAGCAAGGGAGGAGGCTAAGTAACCCCAATTTCTGGGACATCGTTTCCTCTGGACACCTCCCTCTGCCCCAGGAGAAGGAGGCTAACCTCACAGTGTAGGTGCACATCCTGACAGAGGCTGTGGCTACTATGGTCCGTCTGCTCTTAGGCACTTGGTTCCCTATCATACACCTTCCTACATGCCCTCCTGCACCCATCCGGTACTTGCTCACTCTCTGATCTGCAGTTATGCAGCCCCACAGACGCTCTGAAGAGCTCATATTGTATGATGTGGCTAACAATGACCACAGCGACACACTGGTCAGAGCCTTTGATGTCCCGGGCACCATGATAAGGGCTTTGCATATTTTATTTTATCAATCTTTACCACAGCCTATAAGATACATAATGTTGGCATCCTTTCCCCTTAAAGGTACAGGTTCAGAAATGTTCCCTTATGAGGTGACCCAGCTAAGAAACAGCAGATCAGGGACTTGAACCCAAGTCTAATCTGACTGACTCCAAGACCCCATCCTCTCAGCTGTTAACCCAGGCTTTGCTTTTCCTGAAGTAATTTCCCAGATGCTATCTCATTTAATCCTCCCAAACACCCGTGAGAAAGAGATACTCAGGTATTATTCATATATTTTTTCCAAACAGGAATCAAAATTGAAAAAGATCACACAAAAATGAGAGAATAAGCACTGTGGCCAGGTGTGCAGACTTCAGAAGCCCTGGAGTCACCTTGGGGAGGCTGCTTAACTTCTGCAAGCCTCAGCTTCTAAATGTGTAAAATGGGGTGAACAGCACTTCCCGGCCCATTAGGTTATTGGGAGAATTTAATGGGATGACATATAAAGTACTATTCCAGTACCTGGAATACAGACTGCAGAGTAAGTGCTATCTGCTTGCACTATTAGATTAAGCAATTTGCCCAAGGCTAATCAGTAAATTCATATAGAAAAGATAAGCAGACAGAGCTGCTAGGCCAGGGACCTTTCCTTTAACAAACAGCATCTCCAAAGATGAGCATCCCTGGAAATGCTCCAAGCTCTCGACCTACCACTGCATAGCATTTCACTGGAGATGGAACAAAGGTGGGCAAAGGAAGCCTCCCAGAATTAATGGGGCTGAGAGGATGAGCTGCCTGGAAAGAAAAACAGAAAACCAAAATGAAGACAGCCTGTCCCATGGCAGACTTAGTCAGAGACTAACTGACCACACACTTGGCTTAATGTTCTATCATCATCATCTTGAGATTCTTAACATTTTTTTAACAAGAGAGTCTGAATTTTGCAATGGGCCCTGAATATTATTTAGCCGGTCCTGATCTCAGCATGTCCTCACGTTCCAGCTGCCTACAAAATCCCACACAATGGACAAATCCATGCCTGGTGGACTGGGTCACTTGGTTCTGTACCAACACCCTGGTTTGCTCTCTCAGATCAGCCTCTCTAGCAACACAAGAGGACAAGACCAGTCTCCCCAACAGCAGGCAGCATCTGGCACATGCTGTAATGAACCGCATCCACTTTCATTGGCACAGGCCCACGCACACGCACAAATTTAGTAAGTGCAATGGTAACAACATGTGTAACCCCCAGCATCGACTAGGATTTGCTTTCCCTAAAAACAGGTAACCAGATGTCCCTTGTGTGAACTCACGACACTTACAGCCCTGCCCAACTTGCCTGTCCAGATCATTTACACGGATAACAGCTCTTTTAACCTTGGGAGGGTACTGTTTTCCAATAACGGGTGCCAAGATAAATACTCTGAAGTGCCCAGAGTGAAGCAAGGGCCATCTATTCCTTGTCAAGAGATAATGCTCTCCATTGCAATACGGCCTTGAAATGCACACTAATAGTTTGGCTTCTGAGATGTTTATTTTCATAATCTGGATTTGAGAAGCTATGCCACATATACATTTAATGCACCTTATAAAACTAATGCCTTATTTAAACAACCCTGTAATGAGCAGCCAATGCACACTGTTCAGAGCAAATGGAAATTGAAATGTTTGCCATTTCTTAGAAATATACAAGACCCTTTTCAAAATGTATTTGTAAAACAACTTTATTCTACAAAACAAGTGAGCTGGCTATACAAAGACATCACCCTACAAGGTATCAGCTACACAGATGCCCAGCATGCAGAGGGTGAGTCCCACAGGCCAGATAACTGCTCCACAGAGGGTCCTCTAAGCCCGGATTTACAGTCAGGAACAACCACCTCAGAGGGAGGCTGCTGATTGCTAAGTACTCAGGGACATCCCAATAAATCAAGCACCCTCCTCTTCTTCACGACATCATCTTCCTCCCTGGAAGGAGAAGCTAAGTTCGGTTTAATGGACTGAGAAGGACGGATGAAGATTGCCAGAGCTTGACATCAGGAACTCTTCCTCTTGTTGAATGATACTCAAAAGCTTCGCTGTAGTCACTCAAGATGAAACATAGGCCATTATGGCTCTTGTATAAAAATGACATTAAAAGGGGAAGCTCTCATATGCTAATTCCTAGGCAGGCATTTTTTATAACATCTCCGTAATTCCCTTCTCAGTCTCAGTCCTAGCAAAATCTCTAAGTCAAACCCTAGTGTCTGAGGGAACTCACAACCTGCTAAAAGCTCTGTCTAGAAGACGCTGGAGGTCTTAACTCCAGAGGCTGTTTCAACCAGTGCAGCGACTACAAAAGGCAGGGACCCAGATACAAATGCCGCTCACTGCTCACAGATGATGTGTGTTTGGATAAAGAAAAGCCCATTTGTTGGCTTCTATGATGGCAAATCTGGATTAATGACAAACCTGAAACAAAGGCTCCTGCTCACAAGAGAATTAGCACTTCTCAAGCAAGCCCTGCACAACAAGTCCTTCATTGATCATCCTAAATGGGAGCACTGAACACCAACGAAGGATCCATCAAAAACTGAAAAGGGCTGAAATCCCAAACTTACACTCCCATGAATATGTGCTTCAAACTATAAGGAAACAGGTAATGGGGATAATAGCTTTACAGTTCTTTTACTTTTGTACATCCTAATACCCAACTATGTTTTCATCAAAACCTGGAAACATTAATTGTGCTTCCTTGTGCCTGATAGGTTTCATATTTATTAGGTGGTTTAGTATTCACATGTTTGTAAAAAATCAAACTGGCATTAAAATAAACTAATTAATTAAAACCAGCATGAGATCACCAAGCTATTGGATCAAAACTAAAACCCACATTGGAATAAAAATCTGAAGGTTGCCTCTGACAAGGAAATTATGCCCATATTTCCATTTCCCTTAATTCTGACTAGCATCTGTAAATCTCCTGAGCAACACAGGCGGTGGCAGTTCCTAATAAGAGAAAAGGCAAAGTAGAATATATCTGATAGAAAAGAAATTTTAAGGAGAAAGAAGAAGGAAGGAAGGAAGGAAGGAAGGAAGGAAGGAAGGAAGGAAGGGGTTCGTTCATACAAAAACTTAGCAAGAGACCATGTGTGAATCTGAAGTGCAATTAGATACGTGTCTAAAATGTGCATGTTGGTGATTGAGTTAATGAGACCAATAAATTGCCCTGAAAGATTTAAAACTGTAATTTCAGAAATTTTGAGACTTTAAAAATAATCTGCAAGGGGAAAGTCCAGTAGTTTGAAATGATGCTGTGAATCAAGCCATCAGCAGCCTTGCCTGAATGAACGCATTTATCTTTTGGGATGGCAAGTGATCAGGTTTATTCAACAAAAATGTTCAACCAAACAGAGCCTCCTTCATGATCTGTGGTGTCAGGCTTCCTACAGGCAGCACAGCACTGTTACTCAATTCCTAATATGTGAGTACTCGTTTTTAATTATTTAAAAGTCCATTGATTTCCACATTGATGAAAAGTCATAATTGTAAAAATGGCTTAAGGAATCAACCTTTTACTTTGCTGACTCTGTCCTGTGGAAAGAGACATCAAGTTTGAGTACTGAAGCCACTCTCTCAATAAATAGTTGATAACACAAAAACCTGGCTGTACATTCCAAGAAGAGGGTGCTTGCTTGTTAAGTGCTGCATGAGGCGTCCAAGGTAAATGTCAATTCTTTCCTGGCGTTAATGGCAGAGACACACAGTACCTGTATCTCTGCTGTGTATTTATCATCACAATTCTGGAAAATGTAATTGGAACTCTTCATTCTCATGAACATTTCACTCCCGAATGCAGGTCTGAACAGAATGAAAAGCTAACTTAGCTCCTACTGAAATCCCCCTAAGGTGGATGAAATGAGAATCACACAGGTTTGATGCCTTTTATTGTGGACACTAAAGGTATAGAGCCTATGAATTTAACAGCCCAGGTTCACAGACCTACTAGAATGCTTCTCACTGAATCCCAAAATAGAGAGGTGATGAAACCATGCCTCCCCAGAAGAATCCAGACAAAGCACATTCTTTGGAGAAAATGAAGCAAGATAGGGGCAGCCGAGTACTGGCATGAATATGTCAAATAGGAAAGTTAATTACAAGTTGAAGTGAATGGAAGCCCATGTAGAATCTGCCAGCTAAGGCAGGCAGCAGACAGGCACAAGCAGCACACCAGCACTTTCCTTTCAAGGGCTTGCTATTCTTTAACGACCGTGAAACCTCCCCAGATTCACTCCAACAGCCGAACCCACCATCTTCCGCCCTGTACTGAAAACATGCAACTTTGCAAATTCATGGCTTATTACATTTTATAAAATCAAAACTATCCTATTTATAGGGAATTAATAGTTGCTATGCCTGTGCCCAGCAAAGACAATAAAATGAAAAAAGGGAAAGTCCAGCATTGAACACCCAATATATTATAGTTCTATCAAGTAGTAGAAACCATGGTATTAAATAGAAACAATTGAGAACATAATTCTCCTTTTTAATGTAATGACAAAGTACATTGTTACATGTTTTTGTTTACATTGAAGTCAGCAATAATGCTACCATCTCAAATTATAGTGCCTAATGAAAACATGTAGTCTTCAAACACCTTAAAATATATGGCCAATCTTATTTAACTTATATTCACAATAATTTCTTTGTAAACTTTAGGCCTACTGCAGAAATTACTAAACTGCCATTTAAAAAATGAACATACTGCCTTGATTCTCAACATCAAGTGTCAATTAGAGAAATTATATAAAATTATATAGTGGCATAACTTTCTTAACTGAAACTCAAGTTTAAATGCCCATGCCTTAAAAGCACAATTACATTCTTTCATGCAACATATTACTGTCACCTGAGTCCCATTAATACAATGTTATTGCATTCTCCAATCGAGTTTTCTAACACCCTTTGAAAGCGTCTTAATTATTAAGGATGCAGTGAAGTGATGGATAGATGCATAGTTTTGATTTAAAGAAGTAATTCCTCACATGAATAGCCAGAAACTTGAAGATAAGCAAAAGGGAACTCTCTTTACTTTTCCAAATGACGTTATGCCTCCCACACTCAGAGTACCTCAGATCTTTTTCCATTCATACTCTGAGCTCTCTAAACAAATGTTCTTTGCTAATTTTAAAAATACAAGCATATTTGGGAGGCAACAGACCAAGATAACCAAAAGATACCTGGAAAATGCTCCCCAAGTTGTCAAGCAGGCCCTCCCTATCACTCATGAAAGTCCTCACCAAGTAACCCAAAGCCATGGGTATTTCTGGACTGCCATAGGGGATGGTGGCAAATCCAAGTGATAAAGCAGATACCCACCCTGGAACCTAATGCCAAGCAACACCTCACCTTCCCCTCGCATCAGATTCCAAAATACCAGGCGGCGGCAAGAAATGACAACAAAGCCATAAACAGCTAGAAATAATTACACAATTGTCAAGCTGCAAACACGACAAAAGCAGACCAAGGCGAGTGAATTCAGTATCAGAAAGGATGCTGATGAGAAGGTAAGAGGAGCATTTTAGCTGCTGCCAATTTGCTATTATAGAATAACCAATAATAGGGTGGACGGGGTTGTTTGTGTAATGTGTGTGTGTTCTAACTTCAGAAAGAAGGAAAAATCGTATTTCATAGACTCCCACCAAATGTGAGACAGAAGACATGTAAGCAAAAAAACACATTCAGAGGCTCTGAAGGGATTCTTTGAGTTGCTACAACTAAAACATGCAGATGAGAAATATTTCTTTAAAGTTATGCAAAATGTTCTCTTTTCTAAGGGAAAATACACAGGTGATGCCACAATCTAGAGCTCTTCACATAAAACATCTGACAAGTGGGCAAAAAGCTAAAGCAGAGTATGGACTGGGTCTGGTCCAGAGTAAAGGGATAGAAGGGAAAGAGGATGACAGGCATCGAAACTGTCATCCTCTATAAAGGCATATTATAGCATCAAGTTTTATCAACTGACTATGTCAATGAACTTCCCAAATTACAGAGGTGAGCAAACACTCTTCCCAATGGTGTCAAGGAATAGGGCTCCTGGTAAATTTTAAGCCAACATACCTTGTCATCCCATCGTGGGGTGATGCTTTAATACAATATTTGGATTTCATGTGACAAACTGTCTCATATAATGTCCCCAAAAATGCTACTCTCTGAAATGGAATGCCATAAATAAAATACGTACTTGGTTACCAGGCAGCATGCACAACACATATGGTACATTGGCCCAAAAAACACATTTAAAAATGCTTAAAAGTTAACTTAACAATTTAAGCTGTTTGTACCCATTTTCAGAAAATTATCCCCTAAAGGCCAATTTTATCTTCTATTGTCTAGAGAATATTTGGATTTATCTTGTTGGTTTGCTAACTTGAAATTCTCTTAACCCTTCTATTCTCTCTTTTCCCAGCCCATTCTTTTTCTTTATTTCTTGGAGGGGAGAACGAAGAACCATATATCTTGCAATGTAATTTTAAGCATAATGCTGCATGTTTGAATTAAAATTGATGCAGCTTCTGATAAAAGCCTAATAATCAATTCTCCATTCTCATTACTCTCCAGAATTATATGGACGCAGACCAATTTCTTAAGTTCGTGGACTACTCTCATAGGTTATTACCCAGCAGTGCAGCTGAGTGGAAAGATAACCACATTCATTCTCCTTATCTGTAATGATGTAATGCATCCCAGCCCTGGGTCTAGATGATTGGGGAATAATGGGATTGTACAACTGCAGGGACTACAAACAATAGTGTGGCTTCTTTCTCTGATGCAGGGAACCCCACGCCTCCAATGCAAGGTGAGAGGCATCATAAAACAGGCACCGATTCTGTCCCTTGGATGAAGTTAGCATTTTTTGGCCTGAGAAGCATCTGCTCACACGGAAACAGCAATACCAGCAGGGAGAGAAGAGCCATGCAAAAACACTCAATTTCCAAGCCCCAGCCAGGACAGTGCGAGTGAGTATCCTGCTTTTCTTTGTGTTTAGAATCAAGTGTCATCTAAAAATAACCGGTTGGTAGGGAGAAGTCACCGCACAGTACAATGCCAAGAAACCGGGATCAGAGACTCCACGGATAACTAATGCAGCTTCGGGGCTCACGTTTGTTTGGAAAAACTAAATCTGCCTCCATTTTCTGAAGCTGGAAAAAAATCATCGCTTCCTGCCACCACGGAAACCTTACCTTTTGCAGAAGCTGGGAGCCCGAGTACTTAGCAGCAATGGATTTTATCTCCCCACCGAAAGCGGAGGCCCACAGCTTCACCCTACGGGGAGAAAAGGCACAGGAAGAAATGTAACACTCGTGGCTACAGTCAACACGCACGCACACTCACACACCGGCTGTGGCTGCAAGGAGCGGGGCGATGAACATTAAAGAAAAGGGAGAAAAGATAGAAAGAGCGCCTTGGTAGAAACTACCAGTCAGTATCAAACTGCGGAGCGCAGCGCGAGAGGGGCTCGGGGGAGGGGGGTCACATAGTTCAGAATGCGCAAAGTCTCCCAGGCAATCACCTGAGGACTCGGATCACCCCAAATGGGCATCACCTGACAGATATTAGTCCGAGGAAACCCACCCATCCCCCTCCCAAGAAAGAAGTGAGATGGCAAGGTAGCAAAGAAGGGGGTAATTAAACGGCCCGTGGAAGTTGGAGTCGGTAAACAGGCTCCAAACTTGGTGCTGTCACTTGAGGTGAGCCTCTCCAGGTCTCACTCGCGAACCCGAGGGAAGGGGCGAGAAGATCCCACCCCAGCCCCGAGCCCATGCGGGTCTTGGGAGGCAGGTGCGAGAGGCGAGGCCGGCGCCCGCGGCAGATCCGGTCTAGCCGCACCTGCAGGCGCCCAAACTTGGGCGTCGCGGGTCGCGGGCGGCGGGGTCCCTCCCCGGGCGGCGCGGCACCCGGCACTTACACGGAGAGCGGGATCTGCTGCTCCGAGCGCACCGCGGCCCCCAGCGCGGCGTAGAGGAGCGCGGCGGCCAGGAGCGCCGAGGCCCCCCGGGACGCGCGGCGCGGCGAGCCCGGCCCGGCCATGCTGGGCTCCCTCCGACGCGCCGGCGGCGACGAGAGCGGCCGCGGGGAGCTGCGCCGGGCGGGCGGTGGGCGATCGCGCCGGCTGCTGCTGCGCTCGGCTCCGCGCCGCCCCGCCTGCCTCTCGCGCGCCTGGCTCACTTGGGGAGCAGAAAAAGGAGCGGGGTGGGGGGGAGGGCGGAGAGAGGGAGGGAGCGAGCGAGGTGGGGAGGGAGGCGGGCGCGGGAGGAGGCAGGGAGACGCGCCTCTCGCCGCGGCGGCCGCCCGGCCCCGCCTCGGCGGCCCCGGGGAGTCCGGCGGCCGCGGCGGGAGGGCGGAGGCGCCTCGCGGGCGGGGACTCGCAAACTCCGGTGTCCTTGGCCGCGGCCGATCGCGCCCTGCCCCGCCCGGCCCACTGCGGCCGCCGAGTTCTTTACAACTCCGCAGTCCGCCGCCTCGGGCGCGACTCGGGCTGGCCCCGGGCCCCGGTGACCTGCGCCGGGGCGAGGGCGGGCGCCAGGCGGGAGGCCGAGGGCCGGGCGCCCCACACTTTGCCAGTGGCCGCTCCGAGCGGGCTCCTCGTGCCCCGTGCGCCCCGGGGCCCCGGCGGGGTCGGAGGCTGCGGAGCCTAGGGGTGGCGCGACCCCCTCCCACGCTGCTGGGTTTTTCGGGAGAAGCAGAAGTGTGAGGAAGGGGCCGGCTGGCGGCGGCGGACGGGGTCGCACGCGGGGCGGAGCAGGGCAGGGATGGGACCCGGGGGCGAGGGCACCGCTGCGTGGCCGCCCACGGCTGCTCCTGGGCCGCGGCGCTCGGCTGGGGAAGGCGCGGAGGGCGGCGCTGCCGCACGATCGCGGGGCTCCGGCGTCCGCCCGCCCGCAGCGCGGCCGCGCCTGGAGCGCCCCGACACAGACCCGGGCCTCGGAGCAGCCCTCGCGCTAGCCGGCAGAGGCCGGGGTCCGCGCGGCTGCAGCGAGTGTCGGCGGCCAGGATGTTAGGACTAGAGCAACCAAGTGCGGCGCGGAGTCCTTCCTGGCCGGAGGACACCTCTGATTTAGGGGAAAAGATTCCTCGGAGCTCAGTGACTCCACGGCTCCCCACCCCAGCCCCCTGGGCACAAGCCGCCCAGCGCTGGCAAAGGCGCTTCGGGCAGCCGGCAGAGGAGGGGGCGAGGGGAAGGGAAGTCCAAGAAATCGCGGCCCCAGGGAACCAGGCTTCCCCGCAGCCTCCACCGCCCCTCCCCAAGACGCAGATTTCGGAGCCCGTGGTCCCCGTAGGAGGTCTAGGGTGTGACTGGGAACTTTGTGGAGCCCTCGCGCGGGCTGGCGGTAAAGACCGACCCGAGTGAGGCTGAGTCATCCTCTCCGGGCCGAGCGCAACTCGGGTGACCCCGGCGAGCCGCGTGCTCCTGACGTCGCCAACTCTCCCAGCTTTCCCGCAGCCTAGGCTCTCCTTATTTGCATGCTTCTCTGCAACACTGACCTTGCGACCTGGCCCGTTACCCGCCCTCGGCCTCGGTACCCTCAGTTGCAGAAAGTAAGGGTGAACTCCAGCCACCACTGGGTGGTGTCGGGCTAGGACCCAGGCCGGCTCGCCTGCCCTGCAGTCCCTGGAAAAAGTACCCCAGCAGATATTGGGACTGATCTCGGAGTTGACTGCAAGGGACAAAAGACCGCCAAGGGGCCACTGGTGCTTTTTCCGAGTGTCAGCTGACCCCGGGCTCCTGTGTGGGGGCTTTAGCAAATCGCACTCGCTCCTAGGGGAGCAGCGCTGGGAACAGGCCCCACCGGGGGAGCGCCAGGTGCGCTCCGCCCACGGCAATGTCTACAACCTCTTTGGATGACTAACCGGTGATAATGAATTCTCCGCTTCTGTGCACACTTCCCGCCTATGGAGGCTGCCAGACCTTCCCAAACCGAGCCAAGCGTGGCCTGACCCCAGGGCAAGTGGTCCGGATGGCTTTGACACTCAAATTGGGGACTGGGAGAAAATTAATTTTCTTGTCAGAACGCGAGTCTTTCTAAATAAACGAGTGAGTGGATGAATGAGTGCACAGCCGTCCTTATATAAGGCTTCGTCCGTTTTCTCTAACGTTTCTGTATGATAACAGGCCTTCGCCGACCCGATCAACCAGTCAATAAAATAGCCAAGCATCTTCTACATGACCAGCACCCTGTGGAGCCAAAGCCCAACAAATCAGGCGACCTGCCTCCTGGTGGGGGTTACACAGTAGGAGGGAGACAGGCTTGACTGCCAAAACCATAATGATAAATGTGTATACACTTTGACAAGGGACCAACAATAGTGTGTATAAGAAAACGTGCCCATGACTCCTTTACTTTTATTACACTGATTAACTGACAGCAAAACTGAGGCACAGAGAAATGACACAGCTTTGTCATATATAAACACCCGCCTGGCTACTGACTATACTGAGGACCACTGGACACCAAGGTCTTGGGCATCTGATGATGAAGTCATTATGCTCTGCCAGCCCGACACCGGTGAACTCCACGGTTGTTTCAAACAACTAAAGAGCAAGAGAGAAAGGAACCTGGGTGCAGGAGTCACAACCCCAGGAGAACAGTGTTCTGAGCATTTATAAATGACCATCTTAAGCAGAACATTATGCACATCACATTTAACATGGATCCCACTAAATGTTTCCTAATTTATCAAAAATTAAAATATTTAAACTATGTGATATTAATAAGTTCGATGCTCAAAGTGTTTCAGAGATTTGGGGTCCTGCCACTTACATAATCATTCTTTCCAGAATCACAAAAGGCAGTGCAGAAAGGGACCACCAAGCTATCCAGTCGGATACTCTTATTTAACGGGACTGTGCAGCCCAGAGGGACTTAGCCTCTTGTCCAAGGACACACAACTATTTCAAGGAGGGTCACCTGGCTTAGAACCAGGGGGTTCCTGTAGCTGCAGCCAGAAACAGCTTCCAGTATACCAAATGCAGTACCAGGGTATGTGATCCCACTTGCCATTTTACCCATAAGCATATATTTCAACACCTAGCTCTCGGCAGAACCACTCAATCCAGCCAAATGAAACTTTCATTGACTGATGGGCACACCATCCCATCAAGCTAAGGATGTTGCATTTTGTCCTGGAACAATCAGCTGCTAGTGGGGTTTGAACAGAAGTGAAAGATGATGGTGAATGTTTTTAAAACATTCACCTGGTCCCGGTGTATGAAACAAATTCACCAGGGAAACACCTCCCTTCCCTGCAGCAGTTCTCAGAGTAAGAGAGCATTGCCTCTGGGACATGTTAAGCAGTTTGGACTTTAACAGCTAGAGGATATACTGGCATTTAGTGGATGGGGGAAGGACAGCCCACACAAGGAAGAATTGTCCTGTATCCCACAGGACTTTTCAATGTCCCATTGGATATTCAGGTAGGAGAAAACCACACTATAACCGTCTGAATTCAAAACTTAAATCCATTTCATGTATATAAATGCAAAAGAGTTTTTGCATGGTTTTAATAAACACTGACTTTTCCAGTAATGCAACTACTATGTAAATAAAAGGAAGTTTGTCTTCTGTTTTGTTCAGATCCTTACTGAGAGGTTTTGTTTGTTTGGTTGGTTGGTGGGTGGGTAGGTGGGTTTCTTTTTTGTTTGGTTTTGGTTTTTCTGTTTTGGAAAAATCACTCCCCTAACAGCAACGGTGCTGACAGGTCAAGACTTATGATTTGGGGTTTTCATTTACAGTTGGTCTGCACATAGGCTCAAGCATCAAATGACTTCCTTACATCTTGCAGTTAACCTTACACAAACATTTCACATAGTGAATTACCACTTATTATAAATTACTTTTATTTCTCTTTCATATTGCCAGATAAAGCATCATATTGATCTTTAATTTTTTTTAAATTCTGACTTAGAGTAGATTATATTGTGATTTCTTACCTGGATAGTAAGAAGTATAAAGTCTAAACAAGTAAAGAACTACTGCTCTAGATTAGAAAGGGACACCAGTTAAAATGCTGTGATATGGTTAGTGGGAACACCAACTGTTTCACCCTGAAGTACCAAAACCACAAATGCTTTGACCTGTGCTCTTTGGGGGGGGGTGTACTGGGGATTGAACCCAGGGGCATTCTACCTCCAAGCTACACCCCCAACCCTATTCTTATTTTGAAATGGGGACTCACTAAATTTTGGAGGCTGGCCTCAAACCTGTAATCATCCTGTCTCAGCCTACTGGGGCAATAGGTGTGGGCCACCTTGCCTGACTTGCTTTGATCTTTGACCCAACAATTCCACTTCTGAGAATTTACATTACAGTTACTAAGTGATGTGCATATACAGTTACTCATTGCTGCCAAGAGCACAAGACTGGAAGCAACCAACTGGCCATCAGCATATGACTGATTGAAGAAAATAGTGCATCCACACAATGGAATATAATGCAACTATTCTTTAAATGAGGATGCTTTCGGCTGGACGTGGTGGCACACGCTTGTAATCCCAGTACTTTGGGAGGCGGAGACCGGAGGATCCGGGTTCGCAGCCAGCCTCAGCTCTCTCTCTCTCTCTCTCCCTGTATCTCTCTCTCTCTCTACCTAGTGAGGCCCTCCGCAACTTTGTGAGACCCGGTTTCAAAATAAAGTATAAAAAAATAGGGCCGGGGGTGTAGCGCGGAAGTAGAACGCCCCTGG
>PVJS01003935.1:0-72244 GCA_004027185.1 Glis glis | reverse complement strand
GAATGATGTTGGTATAATCTCACATATACACATTGTTTATGACAGTAATTCCATAGATTCACTACTTTCTTACCCTTCCCCTTCCCTTGTATCCCTTCCCTTGTACCTCTGAGGGTTCTCCATTGTCATTGGAGACCCTTTTGTGTCCCCACTACTCCCTATATTGCGCATATTAGTGAAAACATATGACCCTTCATTTTGTGTGATTGGCTAATCTCGCTTAACATAATGCTCTCCAGATCTTTCCATTTTCTTGCAAATGCTGTTATTTTGTTATTCTTTTTTGCTGAGTAGAATTCCATTGTGTGTATTTCCCATAATTTTGTGATCCATTCATCTGTTGATGGACATCTAGGTTGGTTTTGCAGTACCAGGGATTGAACCCAGGGGCGTTCTACTTCCACACTACACCCCCGGCCCTATTTTTTTATACTTTATTTTGAAACCGGGTCTCACGAAGTTGTGGAGGTCCTCACTAGGTAGAGACAGAGAGAGATAGAGGGAGAGAGAGAGAGAGATCTGAGGCTGGCCGTGAACCCGGATCCTCCAGTCTCCACCTCCCAAAGTACTGGGATTACAAGCGTGCGCCACCACGCCCGGCCACTTTTTCTTTCTTAACATTTGGAGGCTAACTTGACTTATTCTTTATTATCTGTAATATTTTTTTCACTTAGCACCCTCACTCTGGGATGTGTTTTTCATTATTTAACATGTATTACTTTACCTAATTCAACTGCTTCTTTCCTAAGTCCTTGCAGTAACATACTTCCCTCCTGAAATCCCCAGTGCATTCTTTTCTAACTCCAAGTAAACATGTGCCCCTTAGACATAGCACAGTGCCCTATAGCCTGCCAGATCCTTCCTATTCTGCGTGTATTTTTCCTTTCTTTCCTGCTTCCTTCACTCCCTCATTTCAACACCTGTTTTCTTAGATTTCTCTTTCATTGATCATGTCATTGGACGCCCCATCAAGCTGCTGGCCGTTCTGTTTCAACATCACATTTGTGTGCACTTTGCCTTCATAATTACATACTCTCTCTTTAGTTATCACCCCACCTTCTTAGCACATGCACCCCACTACATGTTACTTGAACTCCTCCTTCAAATCTTATTTCCCCTTCTCCCAACCTACTCACCTTTACCATCAGACTGATGGAGCATCACTTTTTTATGTGCTTTCTTTCCATGTGACATATGTCAAGTTCCTTTTCTAGAACACTCTTAAGGTTTCCCTACAAAAGTTGAGCCATTACCATTCTTCCTCACCATCACACACTTCTGAAATTTCTCTTACCAATCTTCTAACCAAGTAAAGGAGAGACATAACCCCTCTTTCAGTACAAAATGACTCCTGCTATGTTCCGCTTCTATGAATTCACCAAGCTTCAAATCTCCTGCGTCAATTTCATTTCCTTCATCCTCTATCTTTAAACTGCTGGTTGCTCAGAATAATTTTCAAAAATTATTTGACCACATCAACATAATTGTTCGAGGTTCTGTTATTCAGCTGAATGCTTAGAAATTAATTTGCTTATTTTTACTTTACAGAAGTTTCTCCATTTGTTTCACTTGAGAGACAGGCACCAGTGTATCAGTGCCTTGCATTTACAAAGCCTGTGATCACAGGCCTTCCCTCAGGGATGTCTTACAACTTCACTCTTTCCCTGCTCTGTCAAGTTGTTTGTTGAGGACTGACTGAGTGTAAGGAAGGGCAGTTACCTTTTGAACTATGGTTTTAAGTAAATAAACCTCTGCAGAGCAGCAAAGGCAGAAGGAATGCTCTCCAAAGCACATTAGCATAAAGCAATTAGGGAATGGTAATGAGGATTAGTCTCTTCTGTTATGGCAACAACTGCTCCTGAACTCTGCAACAAACTCACTCAGGAATCTTTCTGGGCTTCTTGCTTTGTAATGTCTTGGGAATTCTCTGCCCCTTCTACCCTTATCTCTTTGGAGCAAATTTCTAATTCAACATAGGCCTTTAACACTTAATTTGTTGACAAGTAACTTTGCAGTCCCTTTGAAAGAAAAATAAAAATCTTTCCCAGTGGCACATTCCCTCCTGAGCCACCTCCTGCCTTCCCCCCTCCTGCTATGGCCTCTGCACTTGCTCAGAGCTTTAGTGGAGTCTACTGAGGATGACTTCTGGTCAGTATGTTACACTGCATGTTGACTGCCAGCTCTACATCTTTCAATCTGATGAGGTCTGGGGATAAAAGAACATGTCTGTAGACCCAGTTGAAATATCCTCCCAAGCTCCAGCTCACCCCTTCAGTTTTCCTATATCATATTTTGAAATATTTCCCTTCCCCACCCTGTGCAGCACCACTAGGTATTGGCACTTTGGCCAGAATTAGAGGAGGTATAGGATGCTAGGGGAATAAACATGAGGGTCAGCTAAAAGGCAAGCTGAGTCTTTGGGGGACAGGAGGCATAGCTTCAAGTAAGTATTCCTAGAGGAGGTGAAGCATGGAGTGAGCCTTTAAAGAGGGGGACAGGGCACAAAGGATGATAATGATGCTCATGGGAAAGAGTATAGAAACAGACTGACCAGTGGATAATCTCCACCCAATGGTTTAAGTATGCTGGTAGTTGTGGTACCATAAGAGCAGAAAAGAGGGCTTAAAGGCCACTGACATGTAATATTGGCCAATCGGTCCCCCTAAATTTCAGGCCAACGGAATGACTTGCTGATTTATCTTTCACGGTCTCTGTTTTTCTCTCCCTATCTTTGAACACTCATTCAACAAATATTAACAGGCACTCTTCCAGGCCTGAGGGATACAGTGTTTTAATAAGACAGATGAGGTGCATGCTCTGATAAGAACAAATAAACAAGGTCATTTCAGAGGACAATGGGTATTATAAAGAACATAAAACATGATGCTTTGATAGAAAAAAGATTAAGGAGACATCTTTTGAATGGGTGGTCAAACACTAAATTTAATACAATGCCCTATGTACCTTGGGTAAAAATAGCCCTATACTTTTATTCAGCAGGAACATAGCTTTTATTGCAAATGAGACATCTTTCTTCGGGTCAGAAATAAAAGGGATGGTAATTCTTGATAGGTGTGCTAATGACACAGCTGTTTTCCAGCTCATTATATTCCTAAATGGTAGTTCCCATTTTATAGAGGCAGCAGTAATAGCATTTCACGGGGCATTTCGAAATCATTGTTTGCCTTTCCTCCTCTCTAGGCCGAATATATGCTCTTAAGGAGTTCTCTTAAAGATTTTTTTTTTAATTCCAGAACTGCTAGTACAGTAAAAAGAATGAAACCTTTTATATGTTTTCAGCACTTAATTATATGGAATGTGAATTGAAATTTAGCTCACCCTGCCAATGTCCATGATCTTCAGAGCCCAAAGGAAAGGGGGAAAAAAGAAAGTAAAATGTCATAGTATTGTGTGGTTCCCTGGCATATGGAGTTTGTTGACAGCTTTCTCTAAATGTACAGTAGTGATGGTGCATTTTTTTTATAAATAGGTTTTTTTCTTCATCACAACTATCACTAAGTGCTTTTTAATGATAATAGATTCAAGAAGAAATGGGAAAATATATAAGTACCTAAAAAGAAAACAGGGTCGGCACACAACCGTCGTTCATTCCCCCTCAGGTCTTTCTATGCTAGGGCTAAGCCACACTTTTGTATAGTAACCCTTCTTAACCATTCATCATTTATGTATGGAAATTGGAAAAAAATGCTTATTTATAGTATTTCATATACATCATTGAATCATGCATCATTATAAATCTTTACATTTTAAAAATTAATATGTTCTGTGTCAGGATATATTAAATACTAATTAATAAGGAAGTAGTCCATGTCAAATACATCACTTAACCCTTTGGTACCCAGATTTTTCAATATAAATTAACCCAAAAGCAATGGATTTCTTAAAAATCATTTGGAGACTATAAAATTCATCACATTAACTCCCCTTTCCTTAGAAACATCTATATGCATTTTATTTATTAAAATAGTTTCCTTTTCCAAATCCAAATGGGAACTGTGACATATGCCTCCTTGGAAATAAAAAACATTAGGGAAATTTCAGAATTGTGAATTTAGAAATGACTTAAAAGAAGAACTCATGAATATGTTATTTCCTTCCACTACTACAGTGAGTCTAGGTCTGAGCGTTTTTCAAAAATGCAAGCCATTTCCAAAGTGCTTGACCCACTGAGATATACTACTGCATCATTTCTCCCAGAATTATATCTGGTTGATCTTGGATTGATGAGCCCTGAAAACTGTGCCTGAAAAATCACTGCAGACATTCAGGATGGTCTTAGTGAAAAAGCCTATTCTAATGGTTGCTTTGAATAGGTTTCCCACTAATGTTTATAAACCAAAACCAGCTTGTGTCAGCTGTTGTGATAAGATAATGAAAGCTTCCCAGAATGGCATTATCTTTACCAGATACATCTATTAAGCTTCCCTTAGTAGTTTTTTTCTTCTCTACTTTATAATCTTACTTATTTCCCCCAGTGTTGTAAAGAAATATAACTAATTCAATGTGAATGGCTTTGTTCTCTTTCTTAAATACTATAACACCTTCAACAATTTTCTGTACACACAATAAGCCTGGAACAATAGTTTGGTTTGAAATTAATGAATTTTTAATACCCTCATATAGTCTCATGGCATGTGATTCTGTTTCCCGTCCACACATATTATGGTCAAATGGAGCATGTATTAAATCTAATTACATGGTGCAAAATAGATTTTTCTTTCTTTTTTAATGCATAAGGATGTTGATTGTAGCATTATTTATAGTAGCAAATTTAAATGGCTACTAGGTTGAATGAACTTATGTTTGATAGAATAGTATTTAGCCATCACAAATATTTGCAAAGATTGTATAACATTTTATCTTAAGGTAATTGGCTGTTTCCAGATTTTTAAATGAGAATATGTTTTTAACTTTTTATTATGGAAACTTCCAAAAATTCAGAAAAGTTGTAAGAAAGAATACATTCACACCTAAAACCTACATTCAACAACTGTGTTCTTTACATATGTGTGCATAAATATAAACATAAACATAAGCAATTTTTATATTTCATCTGTACTTATATCTAAATCTATACAACAATATTAATATACACACAGGGTTTTGTCCCATCCTCTTTTCCACAGAAGATAGCATACTTTTTCTTTTCTTTCTTTCTTTTTTTTGTTTAAGGGAAAATCAGTTGTTTTGGCTTAGTAAATTAATGGCTTTTGGAATTAGTAAAAATAATAATTATGATACTATAAGCAAATTCTACAACAGAAAACTATATCTAAATTAAAATTGTGATGTTTACCATCTGGTAAAATTTGTAACTCCAGTTGGAAATCCTGGCCAGTTTGCTTGTGGGGGAAGCCCCACTCAAGAGAGCATGGTCCTCCCTCCATATCCATGGGGAGTGGTTCCAGGACCTCCAGCTGATGCCAGAATCAGTGGGTGCTCAAGTCCTTGCATGATATGGTATAATATTTGCATATAACATAGATATCCACAAATGATAGCATACTTTTTCTATTGCAAATGACAACACAGTGAAAGAACTCATAAAAATTATTTCCATTGTATTATATGATTTTGTGTTATATTTTATTGCATTGCATTTTTTTTTTCACTTGAGAGATGACTAGAAGAAAGATTACTGGGTCAAAGAAAGACACATCTGTAATGCTACTACATGTTCCCCTATTGATTTTCACAGGTGTTCTGCCATTTTGCACTCCTACTAGGAATGTGAGTGTCCCTATTTCTACAAGCCACAACATCAAAGCAATCTGATAAGAAAGACTTGGTATCCAAGAGTAGTTTCAGCTTACATTTCCCTGATTGTAAGCGAGGTTGTACATCTCTTCCTATTTTACAAACTTTTTTTTTCTCTTAACTGTGTGTACATGTCTCATAACTTTTTTTTTATTAGGATTGGATTTTTCTTGACTTTTAAGAGTTCTTTATATATTAGAGTAATTGACCCTTTGGGGTGAGGAATACAAGTATTTTATCCTTTGTCATGGATTTTTACTTTGCCAATGACCTTTTAGTTAAAAAAAAGATTTTTTTTATTTAACCATATTACATGAAGTCAAAATACTATTTTTTTATGTAATGTGGTTAATTTCTGAAAAAAAAGGGGGGTGTTGTAGACTTGCTTCTAAATACAAAACAGTTTAGATTTACCAAATTGTTGCTTTTTCCATTTCATCATTCTCAGGAACAAAGATTTTATCCCTTTTCCAAGAGAATCTGGTAATACATCTTTAAATTTGAGCCATTTGGAAAAACTTTTATTATAATATGTGAAAGCATTCTATTTCCATTGGATACATTTTATTACTAAAAGTATTGGGTGGGTGATGAAATCAAGTACTTCTCTAAGATATCTTAAAATGAATGCATTTAGCCTAATAATTATTAGCTGTGAGCATCAATTTTTATTTCAATAAGTTCAGTAATTTTAGACATGATTGGGAGATACAGACTTGAACATAGTCTATTATTACAAACTTCTAAATAGTACATTTTATGAGAAATCTTGATTCTTTTGCTTTTTCTCCTATTTGTGAAGTACCTGTAAGGTGAGTCAGATCCATGGTGATCCAGCTACTTAAACATAGCTGTTCCAGAGCACACTTTTCCTTTCACTATGACCAATAGTGGGCACCAGCAGACTTGCTCTCAAATTCCCTCTTCAGTTTTATGCCTTCGAAAGAGCAGTGGCCTAGCCTGGGTAAACATTTGGACATCTACCTTAGCAGTAGTGCTTTTTGCTGGCTCCCACTTCTTGCCCAGGTGTCCATAGTTACCCTCGCTCCCAAACTCCAGCCACCTGATGAGAGCAGCCAGGTAGGCGCCTCAGACATCTCTTGATGCTTGAGAAGAAGTACAAGCAAATTCAGGCCTACTGTATTTCTTCCTCTGCCTTTTAAGCAACCATATACATTATTTTTTCTTTCATTGTATATAGAGTTACAGGATTTTATCTTTCTTTCACTATTGTTACATATCTGATTTCATCTATACAAACACTCTCCTTGCCACATCATGAGCCTCAAAAACAACACATGATCACTGTAAGCACACCCGCAGTTATGTACATAAGTGTTTTTTCACAGCTAATGAGTTCACTTGATTCGAATGTCAACCTCATAAGTTGGTTTCATACCCATGCTAAGCAGTTACCGTGGTTTAAACAATCTCACATAGATCTTTTTTTCATCTTATGGTGGTTTGGTGAAAAATTGATTTAGATACTAAATATGTGTTGGGCTCTTTCCCTTTACACCTAAAGTCAAAATGAAACTTACATTGTTTGAAAGGATAAAAAACAAATGTGGTTTTCCTCCATGGTTCAAAGAACTATATCACTCCCTTCTAGGAACAGAATAAATTTTTATATTCTTGTGACACCCACACAGTTTTTATTTTTTAAAATAAAACATCTTGACCAAAAAGGGGAAAATCTTAGCCTTAACTTTAAAGTTTGTGCTTCTAAAAGGATCACTTACTTTGACTTTGATCTTTCTCCCTAAGTTTTGTTTTCTTTCAAGAGATATTCATGAAGTATCTACTATGTGCAAGGCACTTCTCTGGAAATGGGGAACCATAAGTGAACAAAAGACAGACATCCTTGCCATGGTGGAGCTCATATTCTTATAAAGAGAGAATTAACAGCAAACAAGTAAAGCGAGTATTTTTTAAACATTGATAAATGCAAAAAAGGAAAAGGAATCTGGGAAGGGAGGTGGAGAGCCAGTAGATGTGTGGAGATGGAGGAAGGGACTTCAGTTTTAGATAGGTGGTCAGAGAACTTCTCATTTACAAGGAAAATTTGTACAAAAACCCGAGTATCATGTTAAATTTCCTTTCTCTATGAATTGTTCACAAGCCCCATTTCTGAAAGAATAATGTATGATGACCATTGTAGGACTGTGCATCCTCTGTGATGGAATGCTTTCCAAATTATTGGTACCATTGCTTTCTGCTAAACTGAGAAGTTGTGGATAAGTTGAGTAGAGGCACAGCTGAAGTATCTATAATTTAAATGACTCTCCCAAGGCCTCTTTCAGGGAGAAATAGTCATGAATTCATCCATGGTTCCACATCACCTTCTGAATTTTTGCAAATCGACTGTGTTAATCTTGAGGCACAATTTTCATTTCTCCCCTTATTAGTAGTAAGTTTGGATCATGTTCCCATCTTTGGTCTGCAGCATGTCTGTTCCAAAGAGCCGCTGGCCCTGTCTCCATATCTGGGGATGATCTCCATAACTGGGAAGTGCTTCTCTGGGAAAAACTGGAATGCCATCCAGGGTTTTCACCTGGCTTTTTCTCATTCTTCAGCACAGAGAAGACCTTTCTATTTCATTGTTCCATAAATAATCATGGCTGGTTATTTCTTTATAAGAATGCAGTGGATGCCTAGCCATTTTTATGTATTACTTTGGTATGTAGTGTAAGGTGATTTAGTAAATACATTTTATTTGGAAATAGGCATGGTTTAAAATCCAGTTAAAAGCCCCTGTTGTAGCTAGACAAAAATGCCATTGTTGTTGTTAGTTTTCTTCTTCAATTTCTATGATCAGAATATTACCTGCTCACATTCTATTAGTGGTAAGCTTCTGATCATCATGCCCATGTTATTTCCCTGGGTCAATCTTTTCACAAAATAACATCTTTTTATTTCAAAACCCATTTCATTTTTCTACTGCATGTGGATCGAAACATTTATTAATTTAAGTTATCCAGTACCAGGACAATTATCAAGAAAAAGTTATCAACAGAAGAAATTATTGGGAGAAAGAAATACTTGAAATCATAACACAAATGAATCTGAAGAGGAAATAATGAATAACTGTAAATAGAACTCTACTAGGAACTGTGGGATAATTTCAATGTAATTTTAACAATAATAGCAGCCAAGTATTTGACTACTACCATGTTCCCAGTCCTCAGTCCTTTACATATAATGGAATAATGATGCTAGGAGTTAGATGTTAATTTGTAATTAACTCAGTGACTAATATCTTGACCAAGGTGATATGACTATTAGAGAACGGAGCAAGAATAAGTTGTGAACTCTGAGCCATTAATTAAGGTTTTAATTAATCCTTCATAAATGATTATTCAAAGGCTTTTAAGAAATCTTTAATATTTGAGTGAATTTGGGTGGGAAAAGGTTTGTTTTTATCATATTATGAGAAATCCAGGACAGAGAGAGAGAGGTGTCTGTATGAATATATGAATAACTGGTAAATGTGAGAAAGTCCAATCAGGCTAACCCATTCTTAACCAAAAGTATTGGAAAGGGCCCTAATAAGTCACAAATTAATATCTCAGTTGGGGCAAGAAATCAAGAAAAAGAGTAAAAAATTAAAAACAGTATTTTTATGATAATTTTCTGTATAGTAGAATTATTAGCTAAAAAACTAATATCACCAATGTACTATTTTTGTTATGATTTTTTTCTATTAGTATTTATGTTGAAACATATTGTATCTTATTAATAATTTGTCAACTTTATAAATACTGACAATGGGTGAGTCATGTGTTTTTCATTAGTGAGAATATGTAGAGACCTGTGTTATGACTGAGTGAAGAATTACTATGAGAGCAGATACTAGAATCAGTTAACCCAAACTTTGCTGTGATACCTATTTTCAAGATAAATTTATTCATTTAGGGTGGCCATATATTTAATCAACCAAACCGGCCCACATGTGATGGTCAAGAGTGCTCTACTTATGGCTGCACAGGACCATATGTATAACATGTGGATACCGGGAGGTATGGCCCCTTGTTTATCCCCAGCATCTTAGGTGTGGAGGTCTTGCATATGTCTAGAAATGCTAGGAGCCATATGTGGCCACAGTGCTACTCTACTATTTAGGAAGCTGACTTAATCCCCGAATGTAATGGACTTGTGTGTGCCATCATTTTTTCAGCTAGAAATCCCTGGAACTGATGTTCAATGAGAAGATCAAATATTTTGACGTCATGCTTTTAATCACACTATATGGTTTAGAGATTGCAGAGTTAACTACAAAACCTTATGTGATCATTGTGACCAAGTTGTGCAGCTCTTTCACTGACTGTTGTGATGACAAAGAGCCTCACTCAGTTTAAAACCACCCATCCCACCACTGCACCATGAGATGCTGCAGAGGCCTGCATGTTTGCTGAGGATGATGCTTTTGCTTGGTTTGCAGGACCAGTGGTTTTGGCGAGTGAGAAACAACAGGGTGATGGATGGATACCCCATGCAAATTACTTACTTCTGGCGGGGCTTGCCTCCTAGCATCGATGCTGTTTATGAAAACAGTGATGGGAATTTTGTCTTCTTTAAAGGTAAGGATGGTTTCCATGTCTGGCTATGTTATAATTTGGTCATTTTGTCCAGAGCCCTGTGACATAGATAGAGATGAACAAATAAAATGTATTAACTGGGATCAGAGAAAAAATGGATTTTATGGGGGGGAAATGTATGTTGATGAAAAATATTAAATGAAATAAAATTAAGATAATTTTGGTTTTTAATTTATATTTTCTTATATGGCATTGACATGTCTAAATCAAATTTGAAGACATTTTCTGAGAACTTTTAGTTGGGGCTTAAAACACTAAAAAATAAAATAAGGCGTAGTAGTGTGTGCCTGTAGTCACAGCTCCTTGGGAGGCTGACATGGGCGGTCACTTGAGCCCTAGTGTTTGAGACCAGCCTGAGCAGCATAGAAAGACAGACAGACAGAAAGGAGGGAGGGGAAAGAAGGAGAAAGGAAGGAAGGAAGGAAGGAAGGAAGGAAGGAAGGAAGGAATTTTTTAGCCATTTCTTTTTTACTTGTTTATTTTTTTCTAGAGTATTTGGAGTTGCTTGCTGTTTTTGTGCAGTGAAATCCATTTTACTGGATTTAGTCAGTTTATATAAATACTTTCCAGTAAACTAAAAAATTAATCATAGATGTGAGGGAAATTTATGAGTAGAAAAACTCACCTAATTATCAGTATCATGAAATTTATTGTCAGTTATGTATCTGAGTGATGAATTTCAATTTGACAAGTGCTATTAACTGACTGGCATGCAAAAGTAAGATTACCTGGTAACATGAACTTCGTCAAATACCTGTTCCTCCATCCTCAAACTTGCTAATATTCAAAACAATAATATGTGGGGAAAACACAGGGACAAGAGACAGACTGAGCAGAAACTGTGAGGAGAACATGTCTGAGCAGAAGGTGAGAGGTACAGCGTAGAAAGAATATGATCGACTGTATTATTCAAGAGCTTGAAGGGCTGAAAATAAGCTGAAACAGGATACAGGTTGAGGGAAGAACAAGAAAATCTTAACCAAAACAGGTAATCATTCTTAGCATCAAACTAGAAGGATGTGTAATAATGAGAAGAATAAAGAAAACATAGGATTTGGGAAAATTTGTAATACTTTTTTATAGTGAAGTTCAAACTACTTATATAAAATGAAAGTGTATACCTGGAATTTATTTTCTCTTTAAAGATTATTGCCTAAAAAAGAGGCAGTGTAGTTGATTAGGTATAACATCCTGTGGGCTCTGGGGTTTTATCACCCATTTTGAACATCTACTAGCTACATGAACTGGGCAAGTTGTGCAATTCTCTTTGCCTGGGTTTTCTCATCTGGAAAATGAAGTTTGTATTATTCCCCATCCCAGGATTATTTTGAGGTATAAATTATTACTACATCTGGTGTACTTAGCACATGTTTGCTCTCAATAAATGCCAGCTGTTGCTGCTTCTGGTAAGATTGCTATGTTATTGCTTTTCTGCTGTTCTATAGAGAATGTGTGGACATATTTTATACTACTGGGACAAATCAAGGATACCGCCTAAAAGTTGAGAATCCTAGGGGCATTGGGATAAAGGAGGGAAGTTCCCTTCCCCTGCGCCCTTCTCTGGTCCCATGAGTAGTAGCCACAAAAAGAAGGAAAGGTTCACCCCAAGGTAGCCGCAGGCTTGAAGGCTGTCCAGGAGGCTCCATCTCAGCACAGGATCAATAGTGCTCTCTAAAAAAACGGCCTCAGGACAAACTGCTACCATCATAAATCAGGTTGTGACAGCTGATTTCTGCCTTGGGGCCTCTCATTTCATTCAGTTTGCCTTTCATCATTTGTGGATTAGCTGGCTCCTTTCCATCTTTCATCAGCCAGCATAAAAGGTATATACTCTCAGAGTGCCCTCCCACCTGTCCTGTTTAAGTAATACCTTCCAGAGAACACTTAGAAATTAAAATCACCTACGACATGCTGATGTGGATTTCATTAGAGATGGAGCTTTTTTGTGTGTTTTCTTGGCACCACTATATTTTCAGTTCCTAAAACAGTGCCGGGTGCATACCAGGTGCTCAACACACATTTTAATAAAAATAGCATCATTAAATACTAATTTAACTCTGTACAGTGCTTCTTATGCTATGGTGCTAATAACAGCAATAACTCTGGCTCTTGTCACAGAATTATGTAACTTCTAGAATGTTGTGCTTGTTGGTGGTTTCTTCTGATGCATGATCAGTATCAAAAAATGTCTACTCTGGACATTTGACACTCCAAGGACCCTGCTCTGTGCCTCTTTCCTCCACCTTCCAATGAACCCCTCAAAGCCCAGCTAGGACATGAGCTTTCCTGCTTCAAACATCATTGCTATACAGAGAGGGCTAGAAGTTCTGGGTATTACCAGCAAGGTCACCTCCTTTCCTGGTGTCTACATCACCCCTGGCAGCAGAGACATAGGAATCCTAGAACTTCTGATGGAAACCACTCCCCTTCTCTACCCCTATCAAAACAACCACAATTCAAATGACAGTCTCTGCTTGACACTATATCCTTATGGCCTGTATCACCTCAACAAATCCAGAGCCCCTGTGCTCCTCAAGCGTGCCACCCCACTTGTCCCTACAGACGTCAAGGCAACCTGTTCCCCTGCTCTAGCAGTCCAGTCTTCTTCCCTGCTCTAGTTTTCTATGTAGCATCTGACAAACTACATATGTCACTCCTATCTCTCTCTCTCTTTTTTTCTTTTGTACCATCTTATCCCTAATATCTTTTTATACATTTATTGATGCATTGTAATTATACATCATAATGAACTACAGAGTATTAGGAACATACATGCACACAACACTTAGTGTGTTTCCCTCCAGATCCCACCCCACTCCCTCCCTTTCCCCGTACATGTCATTAAGGTTGGTATTGGTAATTTTGTATATATACAGAGCACTATTTAAACTCCCCCCCCCCGTTCCTTCTCCTAAACCCCCTCTGCCACTCCAATGGAATTTTACTCAGCCATAAAGAAGAACAAAATTATGTCATTTGCAAGAAAATGGATGAAACTAGAGAATATTATGCTGAGAGTAGCCAGTCTCAGAAAGCAAATAGTTATATGTTTTCTCTCATATGTGGAAACTAGAGAGAAATTGGGTAACAAAAAAGACTTCAGATAAAGGAGTAGAGGCCCCACTATCTTAGACCTGTATTTGAAAAACTTTTTCTGTAATTAGCAAACAGTAGATATTTTAGTGTTTTTTTTAGCCATATAGTCTCTATCACATATCTTTCTCTCTCTTTTTTTTTTTTTTGGTTTGTTTGTATGCTTGTTTTATAACCTTTAAAAGATATAAAAATTATTCTTGGGTCTGATGCTGTACTAAATAAAACAGGTCATGGATCATAGTTCACCTGTCATAGACCTCTGTCTTACAGGATAACTGGAATTGTAAACACTCAACAAAGACTTGAGTGAACTGAGAATAAAATGCAAGCCCTAATCTGTGTTCACAGAGTGATACAAGCTGGTCTCAGACTATACCAGTCATATTGGATCATTGTTACTGATGGATTTAAGCATTACTATTCTTTAATTTACTCTTTTCATTGGCCCTCCTTATCTCCCTTTTCTTGGTCTTTGTCTTTTCCTTCTTTCTCTTTTCAGTGATCATCTGAACTTTATGTTTTTATTTTATTCTACTTAATGTTATACAGTAATACTTATATTTGATCAGCATTATCTCTCACTCTCCCTATTTAACTGAAGTCCATGTTCAAATATAAATGTATGAATCATATTTCTAAATGTATTTGGTGTTAACCTTGATTTTGTATATGAATTTGAAGATGTAGATTCAACTATAAATATTATGAGTGTTTAATTATAAAGCACAAACATCATCTTGTTAATATAAAAATAAGCTTAACATAGTATATTCCTATAAACACATAAATATCTTAAGAAGAATCGGAGCCCACTAGACATAATTAAAGCTTCATATGTTTGGGTAATTTGTATTTTTAAACTGTGGGCAAAATTATATTTGTATATCTATATTACATGTAGTGAGAGTTGATCTTACATAAATAAAATCATGAAGACATAAAAACTTCTCTTATATATGTGTTCAATTCATATTCTTAAAATTTCACTGCCTTTTGGAATATTTAAGTATAGTATATCCAAACATATTAAGGGTGGCTTCTGCTTCCAGACAAAATGTAGTAATAGGGATCGGATATATCACTCCACCTGAAATATACAAAAAGGGGGCAAAGGACATAAAATAATTATTTTCAAGACACAGAGTATCAAGAAACAAAGGGTAATGAACCCTGAAAGTCAGGAAAAAAAGATGAACTTTGAAATTGCCCCAGCTTCCTATCTGGACAGAATTTCTAGACTGTGGCACAAGGTAGGAAAATCCAAGCAGAATTCAGAAGATTCTCTCAACAGAGGCCAGATTACAGCGTGCAGGATAAAGTAGTTGGAGAAGACTTAAGAATTCTCAGTCAAGGGAAAGAACGTAGGCAAATTCAGGGGCCAGAGTGGAGACAGTTTTACAAGTTTCCTGAAGCCTAATTCTCACAGAGGATGTGAAGAGGGCCAGGTAATCCCTGTTATATTACTAGTTTTACTACAGAAAAGGAACCACAAACTTAAAGAACTTGATATCTTTATAATGAGAAGTAAAGCTGCCCAATTTTTTTTGAAGGTAGACATTTTCTTTATTATACTGGACGGTAAGCAAATTTTTCTTTACTCTGAGAAGAGATACTGTCTCTATAATTCTCGATTATTTGGTACAAAAATATCTGTAAGTATACTGCAGAACAAAGACAGCACCTCTACCTACCAGGCACACTGAAAAGAAAGAAGCTGATGGGGAGCAGGGGTTGGAATTAGAAAACTTCATAATGTAGTTCAGAGATTATGATGTGAGACTACAATGAACCAATAAAATTATAAAAAATAAAGACATTCCACTAAAAAAACTAGAAACAATGTCATAGTATCCCAAAATATCAAATAATGTGGAATCAAACCACAAACAATGTATATTACTTACACATTGGAAACTATAAAATTTTGCTAATTGAAAGTAGACTTAATAACTATACAGAAAATGCTTTATTTATGGTTCAGAACACTCAGTATTATTGCAATGTGACTTCTAACCAAATTTATCTATAAATTCATTGCAATCCCAATCAAAATAGTTGCCAGTGTTTTTGTAGTAAGGGTCAGGCTGATTCTAAAATTCATATGCAAAAGACCCATATAATCAAAACCACTTTGAAAGGAGTACTTGATTTCAAGTTTATTTTAAAGCTATGATAATTAAGACAATGTGACACTGGCATAAAGATAGAAAAAAAATAGATCCATGGAACAGAATAAAGAGTCCAAAAATAGACTCAAAGTATGGACAAGTAATTTTTTACTCCAGAGTTTTCCTTTGAAAGGTACAGTGGAAATTCAGTGGAGAAAAGATAGAGGTTTCACTAATGGTGCCAAAACCATTGAATATCTATATTCAGAAAATAAATTCTAATCCATACCTTTCATCATATACACAAATTAATTCAAAATGATCTTATTCTAAATGTAAGAGTTAAACCTATTAAACTTCTAGACAAACATTATTGACAAATGTTTGTGACTTTAGCTTAGGGAAAAAAATTCTTGGGCAGAATGTCAAAATCATAATCCATACAAAAATAAATAAATTAAACATTGAAAATTTCTCTTCAAAGGCACTTTTAAGGGAATAAAGACAAGCCACACAGTCTAGATTCACTATTTGCCAACCATATATATGAGGAAGGATTTATACCCAGAATATGTAAAAGAACTCTCAAAACTCAGTAAAAAGAAAACAAAACAACTCAATAAAAATGAGCAAAGCATTTGGACAAAAATTCCACCAAGTATGATATATAGATGAAAATCAGCACATGAAAAGATGCTTAATATTATTATTAATTAGGGACATATAAGTTAAAACCACAATGAGCTACCACCTTATACCTGTTAAAACGGATAAAATTTAAAGGACTGACAATACCAACAGTGGACTGGAATGCTCATACATGACTGAAAAAATGAAAAACTATACACTCTTTCCAGAAGACAGTCCCATGCAGCTGCAATTGTAATATCACAAAATTGGAAACAACTCAAATATCCTCAAGAAGAGAATGGATAAACAAATTGTAACATATCCAAATATTGGAATTCTACTCAGCAATGAAAAGGAATGAACTACCAATTCAATTCACTCCAACCCAGATGAAGCTCAAAATGATTTTGCTGAGTGAAAGAATGTAGTCAAATTAAAGGAACATGATGTATTGAAATATTCATATAAAATTCTAGAAATTGCAAACTGAACTAGAGCGACAGAACATGCCTCAGTGGCTGGGTGCCTGGGGATACATGAGAGTTGGGAGGAAGGAATACAAAAAGGCATGAAGAAATTTAGGGTGATAAATATGTTCATTATCTTGATTATGTCAATACTTTGACAGTTGTCTGTGTATATATGTATACATTTATATATGACAAATCTTAAATTATATACTTTAAACATATGTTGTTTATTACATGATAATTATATCAAAATAAAGCTGTTTAAAGAAAAAAGCTTTAATAAGCATATCAATGTATGTTGGAAGCATTTATGCAAAAATTTCATAAATTTCAATATACTGGACCAGAGGTAATAGAATTCAATTTCTTCTTTGTTCTAGAGCATGTTATTTATGAGCATCTAAATTAATACTGCTCTGGATTTAGTTCCTTAGCTCACAGACTGTCAAGGGGAGTGTCGCCCTCACAGCACAGATGCCTCACTGCCCAGCAACTTCCCCTGTGGGTTAAGGTTCTAGCACGAGAACTTCAGCAGAATGAGAAATTGACTGAATCTTAAGAGAGAACCAATCCATCTACTGATGATATATTTAAAACTTTATTTATTTTCAATTTAATTTTAGATGTTACTAACTTACATTGATTATAATACGTTTTCTAATATGTGTGTATAATGGAAATGACTATAAAATATGTTGACAAACACATTTTGAATAGTCTCATCATTGCTATTTTATATTATTTATCTATGTTTTGCTCCCTAATTTCCCTAGTCTTATTTTTGTTTGTTCTTTATGCTTTACCATTTTACCATTTTATTACATATGCTTCCCCAAAGAACCTTCAAATATTTATGAAATGAAGCATGTTTAAGTAAATACGTAGATATTTTAAGTCATTTCTTTCTTTTGAACACACATGTGTTGTGTTGTTGTTGTCTTATTTCGTTGTTACATAATGTCTCCATTTACCAGTTAAGATGCTCGGGGGTGTTGCTGCATGTGTTGGAGTTGAGGGTCAATGTACAAACCGCAGGCCTTTCTCACTGAATGTCAGCAGGCTCATGGTTTGGTATATGTGAATATCTCTTGGCATCATTTGTGGTTGTGATGTCTGAACAGACCTCCCTCACATACCCCTCTCCTTGACTTTCGGCAGCTAACACCAAGTGGCTTTCTTCAGGTTCACAAGGTGGTTTCTTTAGTTAGAGACCCAGAAATAGAAAGTGCCTCACACCTCAAGGAAGCCGTATGCTTTTCTCCAGCAACTGTATGTCCTACACATTGTGTGCTAGTCAGCTATCTTACCATCACTCAGGTATAGCCAATAGAATAGAATCACCCTCTGTAAGCATCATCAAAGCCGATGTTTACATCTTCAATTACTAGACACATTCAGTCTGAATGGTTATGAGATAATAATATCAAAAAATCTATGTTGAAAATTGACCTGGTACAAACCTTTCAGGAAGAGAAAGTAAATTTTGAAATGGAGCTGTTCAGCATTGTTAAAATCAGTAACTGTCAAAATCTAGAAGTTGAAAAGTTCTCTCCAAATTCCTATTGTTGTTATCATTTCATAACTTTAAGCAGTACTTTTCACCACGTTTTGACAGTTTTGTTTCAAGAGGCAAAAATCATTTATGGAATGGAAACTAAAATATGTGAGGCAGAAAAGAGGATAATCAAGTTTGGGAAGAAGAAAGGCATACAGAAGATGTATAGCAAAAGAGAAGAATGGTCTAAAAATACGCGGCACCTTGTGATGGCAAAAAAAGGCTGTTTATTTAAAAAATGTTTACATTGCTTATATTTTACCTTATTTCAAAAGAATACTCATGAACCGGCAATTTCTTTATGCTGTTTACAAGTCATCGTTCCTGAGAGGTTTAGAGAGTTCTAATGGAGTTTATTCAAGACAGAAATACACTGTTGCTTGCATAATACAATGGATACCCTAAAAGAAACTTTACTGTAAATAGGCGAGGGCGGGAACTGCTTATTTTTTTTTCTTTAGGAAATTTTTGTCTAAAGAGTTACATTAAGCCAGGGGTGGTGGCACGTGCCTGTAATCCCAGTATTTAGGAGGCTGAGACAGGAAGATTGCAGGTTCAAGGGCAACCTCAGCAACATAGAGTCTCAGCAACCTATTTGACCCTATTTCAAAAATAAAAACATAAATAAGGGCTGGGGGTGTAACTCAGAGGTAGAATGCCCCTGGGTTCAATCCCCAGCACCAAAAAAAAAAAAAAGGGGGAGAGTTACACTAGATTAAGGAATTCACACTCACTAGACTTAGTAAGCACAAAAATATATTTAAAACATGCAAATTGTGCTATCGTGCTATTTTCTTGACTTAAAAATATTCAGAGAATTCTAATATTAACATTTATATTGTGTATTGAGATGAAATGATCATCTAAACCAAAGGTCCAAATATTTGATAATTGAAGCTCTCCATTCATGATATATTTGTACTTATGATAAGTGTTCAGAAAGTCTATGGTATATTTTTATTGTGGCTATGTTCACTTATAATTCCAACTATAGTATTGCTTGTGCATCTATAAGTTTTCCTCATCGTCTAAACTTTTATCACCTCCTTTTATTTACTATGCTGGTTTGAGTTTCTTGGGAGGCAGACACTGAGGCAAAGTGAGGAGGTGAGCCTGTGAAGGATGAAGGGGGCGCAGGCTGCCGCAGGCACTTTGGGCAAGCCTGGTGTTGAACTCCAGCAAACAGTGGCTGTTAGTGGAGTCTGCTGCAGCCCCGACATGGCCAGGCTCTAGCACTCTGCTGCTCTCAGTCTCTGGGCCGAGGCTGCTGGAGAAGAGCTTGACTTGACGCAGGTGAAGCATCAGATGAAAGGCATTTAGCAGACTGCAAGTTCCTTCTTGATGGGAGATCTGAGAGCTGCACACCTTGGTGGCTGCCATATCTGCATATGCATTCAAAGTCTCTTACTAGATCATTTTGTGGAGCCTAGAAAAAAATAAATGCTGGTAACGAAAAGTCATATGTCCTTCAGAGTTGGGCACTTATTCAAATTTCTTTAGCTACCTACCTATATACAATATAGAAATTAACAACACACACTCCAAGCTGGGCATGTGGCACACACCTGAAATCCCAGTACTTGGGAGGCTGAGACAGGAAGATTGCAGGAAGAGGACAGCCTCAGCAACTTAGTAAGACCCTCAGCAACTTAGTGAGACCCTGTTTCAAAATAAAAAATAGAGCTGAGGGTATAGCCCAGAGGTAGAATGCCCCTGGGTTCAAGTCCCAGTACTGAAAAAAAAAATCCAAATAATGAGCATTAACATAGATCAGTGTACTTAATCATTTTTATTGGCATTATTTATTTACGAAAGTAGTTTTGATAAACAAATCTGATCAGTGAAATACTGTGTTACAGCATATTAATTAGTACCATTTATGGGCATCATGAACCAGATACAGTGAAAGGCTTTTGATATCTTACTATTTCCACAACCCTGAATGAGAAGTTTCAGTATCTTATGTACAAATTAGGAAGGAAAGCTAGATACAGTGACTCTCCTGACGTCACGGGTCATACTGGGCAGAGCTGGCATCCTCTGCTTCCATCTGACTTCAAACTGGTTGAAATCTCCACTAAAACAGAATCTTACAAAGAAAATATTATTTCTTATGACAGTTTTTTTCAAATCCTTGAAGTGTTTCAAAAGAATGTATAAATGTTGAATAGTGATTAGCCAATACTTAATATTTACCCAATACTTTGAGGTCTTTGGTATTATTAAGAAAATGCACTTATTAGAGAATTTGTGTTCTCATCCTTTTCTGTAGGAAACCACATAATAAATGCTTCTTTGTGAACCATATGATCTCTCTCTTAACTGCTAAGTTCTGTCATGGAAGGGCCATAGAAGACATAGACAATATTTAAATATATATGGCTGTTATTCACAAAAGCAGGCAGCAACTAGTGTCCCTAGTTGACTGAGCCCTGTTATAATAGAAGATGCAATACATAAATGTTTAAGTAGAATTTTGTGCAATCTGAGGAAACAGAAAGATAGTTGATTTATTTTTCACACTCTTTTCAGTAAGCCAGTCGTGATGGTTCATGCCTGTAATCCCAGTACTTGGAAGTCTGAGACAGGAGAACTGCAGGTCTCAGCAACTTAGTGAGACTCTTAGCAACCTAGCGAGACCCTGTTTCAAAAAACAAAAAATTAAAAGGGCTGGGAGTGTAGGATGGAGGTAGAGTGTCCCTGGGTTCAATCCCCACTACCAAAAATAAAAAATAAATTGTTTTAGTAATAAGCACCAAATTATCTGATGACTGAGGATACAATAAACAAGAATGAGCAGAGTACAGTAAATAGTTCCATTAATAAATGTAGAGTGATCAGTTCACAAGGGTGGAAGGAAGCAGGAAATTATTAGAAATTCCGAACACCCGCGTATAAACTTGTTTTGCTGAAAGAGTCAATTTGGGACAATGAAGTGAGCCCTGAATTAAAAGACCTGGACTATAGTACGGAACTATTAGCAATGCTAGTCTGATTTTAGGCATACCACTTCTTGGAAAGGAAGCCAAATGCCATTAGACACTATTCTCAGCAGGAATAGTTAATTGTTTTATTTAATTCTCCAGAGGATTATCATTTTAGAGTCTATATCCTCTGCTAGTCCATCAGCTCCACAAGAGGCAGAGCCCTCGTGGCGCCTGTTCACTAACCCGCAGCCCCTGTCTCAGTGACTCCCATGGGCTCTTGATAAGTAGACACTGAGTAGGTGGGTGGGTAAAAAATAACAGTGAAAAATCACAACAGCGGGGGATCCATAAAATCCTCTCTAACTCTATACATTCTCTCAGGTTGTTCTTCTTTCTAAAACTTCCCTGTCTTTAACTCTCACTTGTTGGTATTTTCCTCTGCATCTGCCAAGTACAGTGTCAGTAAGGACTAGTTTTTTTCCACTTGCTCCAGAATATGTGAACTTCAAATGAAATCCAGTAAATACCTTCTTTTTTCCAAAGTGGCAATATTTTCCTTGGGAACCAGACAGTCTGATGGAAAGGTAGTTAAAAATCCCACCTCTCATATGTATAATAAAATAGTTGTGTATAAATCTCACACACATACCAGGCGTGGTGGCGCACACTTGTAATCCCAGTACTTGGGAGGCTGAGACAGGACGATCGCAGGTTTGAAGACAGCCTCAGCTACTTAGTGAAGCCCTCTGCAACTTAGTGAGACCCTGTTTCCAAATAAAGAATAAAAATAGGGCTGGGGGTGTAGCTTGGAGGTAGAATGTCCCTGGGTTCCATCCCCAGCACCGCAAAATAAATAAATAAATAAATAAACCTCACACACATAAAAACTAAAGCACAGAAACAAAGACTTTAATTTTATCACATGAAAATCTTAACACATTAAGATACAAAGTATAATGATGTCTCTTTAAAACAAAAGCCAGACACCTTGGGTGGCCCATGCTTGTAATTCCAGTACTTGGGAGGCTAACATAGAAGGATGGCAGGTTCTAGGCAAGTGCACAATAATTTACCCAGACCCTATTTAAAAAATAAAATAGAAAACCAGGCGTGGTGGCACGCACTTGTAATCCCAATGCTTGGGAGGCTGAGACAGGAGGATCACAGATTTGAGGACAGCCTCAGCAACTAGTGAGATTCTCAGAAAGCTAGGGAGACTCTGTTTCAAAATAAAAATAAAATTGGGCTGGGGGGTGTAGCTCAGAGGTAGAATGCCCCTGGGTTCAAACCCCAGTGCCATAGATAGATAGATAGATAGATAGATAGATAGATAGATAGATGACAGATAGATGATAGATAGATATAGATGAAAGAAAGCATAGGGCTCGGGTGTAGAATACCCCTAGATTAAATTCCCAGTACCACAATAAATAAATAAATAAATAAATACTCAGAAAATTAAAATCCCAGTACCACAATAAATAAATAGATACTCAGAAAATTAAATGTTATCAGTCATAATCATTGTTATTTCTCTGAATTCTGTGCCATAAATACTCAGCAGGCAAGGTGTCTGTTTCTCTTAATTTTTGTAGGTATAACTGCTGGGATTCCATCATGCAATCCAACATAAATGTTTGCTGATAAGTTTTCTTATTTGCTTTTTTATTAAAGGGCACATAAGTTCCTTTTTATAGAAATCACTTAGTGTTTATTACTAACAGAAAATAAATGCTAATCAAGATCTTCTATACAAAGGCAATGATCAATGAAAGTGAAAGATTGGTTATTTCTGCCTTTTATTGATGGAAAAACTTTAGACTAACAGTATACAAAAATAGTTAAAATTTTTTTACTTTTTTGTACTTTTATTGGTACATTATAATCTCACATCATAATTTAGTTCACAGTGATAGTGACATACATGCACACAGCATTTATGAGCTTTCCCCCTAGCTCCCTCCCAACTACCCCCTTCCCCACACAAAATATTGAGATTTGCATTGATATTCTCACATATGTACATAATGTCAGTGGAAGTGTTTCCTTCATTAATTCTCCCTCCCCTCCCCACCCCAAATCCACCTCCTTTGCTCCACTGGAGTTTCTCCTCCATTATCTGAAGTCCCTCCTGTATCCCAGTTACTCCTTAGCACATATGAGAGAAAACATATGACCCTTCACTTTCTGTGACTGGCTAATCTCACTTAACATAATGTTCTCCAGGTCCATCCATTTTCTTGAAAGTGACATAATTTTGTTCTTCTTTTTTGCTGAGTAGAATTTCATTGTGTGTATATCCATAATTTTGTGATCCATTCATCTGGTGATGGGCACCTGGGTTGGTTCCATAATTTGGCTATTATGAATTGTGCTGCTATAAACATGGAAATACATATATTACTATAATATTCTGATCTTAGTCCTTTTAGAAAGATACCCAGGAATGGTATAGCTGGATCATATTGTGGATCCATTCCCAATTTTCTGAGGAATCTCCACAGCAGCTGTACTAATTTGCAATCCCACCAACATTGTAGAAGAGTTCCTATTTCCCTACATCTTCACCAGCATTTATTGTTGTTTGACTTCTTGATGATTGTCATTCTAATTGGGGTTATATGGAATCTCAGTGTAGTTTTAATTTGCATCTCCCTGATTGCTAATGATGTTGAACATTTTTTCCTGTATGTATTGGCCATTTGTATTTCTTCTTTTATGAATTATTTAGTTCAGTTGCCCATTTCTTGATTGGGTTATTAGTTTTTTTAGTGTTAAGTTTTTTAAGTAATTTGTATATTCTAGATACTAGTCCTGTATCAGAGTTGGCAATGATCTTCTCTCATTCTGTAGGCTCTCTCTTTAGACCTTGATGGTTTCCTTTGATGAGCAGAAATGTTTTAGTTTAATGCCATCCCATTTGTTAATTCTTGTTTTAATTTCCTGAGCTTTGGAGGTCTTATTGAGGAAGTTTCTACCTGTGTCTGTATGTTGGAGTATTGGACCTATGCCCTCCTCTAGTTTTTTAAAATAGAATAACAAGAATTTCCTTGAAGAACTGCAACTCCTCTCACTTTCTCATACCTTATCTTCATGAGACATGTGGACAACACATATATGAAGCTTCTGGGAGCATTCTCCTGCCAGCTGCACCAGGGCATCCTGGGTATTGATACACCTAGTGTAATCACTAGAAGTAATGAGAAGAAATTGTCATGCAAATGATAAAGCTTAGGAACTGCAAAGAGAAGTACTGTAAAGCATACTGGAGTGCTCCTGCTTAAAAGGGACAACCCAGCTGAGCTGATTAAAAATTTACTCTAAATTGCTAGCATGGGAGGCATTGAAACTATATACCCTTTACTAATTAAAAAGGAGATGAAAAGGAAGGATGCAGTGAGTCACTAAGGTACTGGCCAACCGAATAGGCCTTTCTCTCTTGTTCTTCTATTGTTTTAAGATTTCCCTATCTGATGAATAGCTATCTCAGAGAGATGACGAAAATACAGAGCAGACTGTGAAATAGCTGCTCGGGTTTTCTATCTCAATGAATCTGGCAAGGAAGTGACCTGGACCCTTGGGTGAGGTTTTTCTTTACAAAATTCACAGATTTAACAAGGGCACAGGATAAGTTTGTATTCATAAGACAGTATTTCCCAACACATAGTTAAATATTATCTCTTATGTAAATGGTTTTCTAGCACAATACTGGGCCATGTATTTATAGTTGTTCAGACTTAGTAGTGGTGTTAAAATTCTTTTTTTTCTCCCCTGTTTTTATGATTCAAGACTAATGGGCATCATGGTATTTATGTAGCCTTTATTGTCCCTTTTTATTAGAGTTTTGATCCTTTACTTGATTATTTGTGTAATATGAAACATGGTTCTTTGCATCAATAACCATTCATCAAGAACATTTTATTTACTACCAGGCATTATTTATGGGGTGCTAGCTACAGAAAAGCAGTATATCATATATAATGTTTTCTTTAAGTTCTCACAGCCTAGAGTGGGGGAGTAAGCTTATGTTCCATGAAAGTACAAATACTAAGTATTATGATAAAGAATGGGTAGTCTAACAGTATAATTGGCCTATGTTGCTCAGATGGGAAATATTTTGCAGAAAAATGATGCTGAGTTTTCAAATAGTCATACCACTTTTCCAAAAAGGGAGATAAATAGAATTAGGTTGAGATAAGCAACCTATTAAGAGGAACCTTGAAATGACGTGTGTGTGTGTGTGTGTGTGTGTGTGTGTGTGTGTGTTTGTGTTTGAATTTTTATCCTGAATGCAATGAGTAATGACTGAAAAGTATAAACAAAAGAGAGATGAAATTGGGTATTTATTTTAGGGAAATCCCTCTAGTTACCTAATGGAAGATAGATACTAGAGAGACAGACCAGTGTCAGGAGATAAGAAAGAAGACTTTTGGAGAAATGCAAGCCAGAAAGTTGCTTCTAAGGCACTTGACTGGAAGACTTATGGCATATTGGCTAAAAGTCAGGACTCTGGTCAACAGACTTGAAGGCTTACATGTACCAAATATCTTATGTGACTTTGGGATGTTCAAAATTTTATATTGAACAGCTTCATTGAATTAATAGAAAATGAACCAGATCATGCAAGTTGAGTTTAGAGATTTAGGTGTGACAAGAACTCACAGCTCAGGAACTAGACTCACTTGCCATCATTCTTAAAAGTCTCCTGGTCTCTCTCCCATTCATAGATTTGCTCTTCACATCTATTTCACTCTTTTCCTTTTTGATCCATCTCTCTTACTAAATTTCTACCTCCTCATAAAGTCTGCTTCCCTATGGGCATCATGATTTCTCAGGTTTCTTATTACATAATGAATAGTCAGTTCCTCTTGCTTAGTGAGAAAGGGTGACCATTTTTTACAGGCCACATTCCCAAGAGAGAAGTGTGGACGGCTTTGTTCATCTCTTCTCATCCAGTCAAGCCATATCTCCACTGCTTCCTCCACAGGCATGTGGCTGGCTCTAGGTTCGGAGTATTGGTTTAGAGGGAGAATATGGAGAAAAGGGATGAAGCAATTACCTTTAGAAGGGACCATGGGAAGGCCTAGTCCAAGTAGCAATAAGAACGGGCTTCAGGAGTTAGGAATTCAAATCGGTTGGATGTAATGATCCATTAAATATGAAAAATAATAAACTGGAAGGTTTCTCATGAATAACTGGTATGCCATCTACCCAGATAAGGAAAATAAGAAGAGTGGTCTTGGGATGAACACAATCATGGACTTGTAAGTCACTCTTGTAGAAAATCTCAATAGGTAATCATATATACTGTTTGATTTTCAAGAGGTATTTGGATTAGAGAGAGCCATCAGTGACCTCTCTTGTACTTTTGGCTTCTGAAAATTTCTACTATCTTATTCTTCATCACCACCTCATCTTCTTCCTCCTCATTTCCCTACTTTTCCCTTTTCCTGTATTTTATCTATTTTAAAGGTCACATGTTTCTAGAAGCCCAGTTCTGGCTTCTCTTTATATTTATTATATTCTCTCCCCTGTATAATTTCAGCAAATTCCAAATTAATTTTTATTTATGCTTGTGACTTACAAATTTGTATCTTCAAATTGACATATCCAGTTGACTGCACAATGTCTTTGTATAGCTATCTCACCGACATCTCCAACTCTTGATCTCAACCCTCAGTTCCTCACCTACCTCCAGTCTTTTTTGTCCTACTGAATAACACTGATTCTCTTTATAAATAAACAGGAACCTAAAGATCATCCTTGATATTATCTTTGTCTCATTCCCCTCAGCCAGTCCCTTGGTAATGCCTACCAATTCCATCCACAAAATGTATCATGACTCTACTCTCTCTTTCCTACCTCTGTTTCTGCCACTTTAGTTCATAATTCTGTTAGAGAACATTTTAATGTAACTGTTCAATGACATTCTATTTCTTTTAAAATAAAATTCAAACTCCTCCAAAGGTTACATGAACCTCACTTCTATCCTCACTATACACTCCTACCACACTGTTCTAGCTACACAATAAACTTCTTCCCATTATGGAATTTCTTCTTGATGTTTCCTCCATATCAAACAGTCTTCACTGGACTGGTGTCTTTGAATTATATAAGTCGCAGTTGAACAGGAAGATCTTCCCTGTGTCCAATACAAAGTAGCCCCTATCCCATCTATCTCACATTAATGCCCTTTTTTATTTTCTATTTTTTAACACTTTACTCTCTGAAGTTATCTTCATTTATTTGTTTGCTTGTTTCAGGTTGTTTCTCCCCTACCAATTCACTAGAATTCAATCTTCATGAGATAGAGATGTTGCCTTTCTTGTTTACTTCTATATCTCTAGTATTTGTAGTACTGCCTGGTGCAAATACTCATGAAGTTGTTGAATGACTGATTCAGTTAGTTAATTCTTGTAAAATAACCTTGACCAGTCTTCTCATTTCTATTCTTCCCTCTAAATCAAGCTTTCACAAAAAAACAAAAACACTCTTGAAAATATAAAGCTGATCATATTTCTCTGCTACTTTAATCTGTTTGATCTGTCTAGTGTCTAATCAAAATAAGATCAAACCCATTATGTTGGTTTTTAGCTCCATTCTTCTTGCTCATTACACTCCACTAACATTGTAATTCATTGATAACAAATGCTTGGATCACTCTTCCCAACATTCTTTGCATAGGTATTTTCTTTCTTTAGATTTTGTTATGTTAGTTCTTCAGAAAGATTTTCCCCACACTTAAAGTTATTCTTGTCATTTTCTTTTTCTCAGTCTTGGATATATTTCTTATTAGTACTCATTAGTTTTTCTGTTACTACAATTATTTATGTGTATATTCGCTTTTCAGCTGCCTCTTCATGTAGAATGGTAATTGTAATGATCAGATCTATCTTATTCTCTTTAGTATTCATAGTATCTAACATGACACTGAGATACTCAATATTGTATTGTAAGTGATATCAAATGATAGGGCAGTAGAAGGTCTTGAAATGAAATCACTTGAGATTTCTCATGCTTACAAACTAGAGACTCCTAATTAAATCCAGCCTAAAGATGTGTAGTTCCTCTTGTTTGGTTTTTGTCTTGTATTATTTTAGGGCAGAACATTGTTGTTGTTTTAAATGTCCTTAGGCATGACATAAATGCTCCAGTTTATCCATTAGGGATGGTATTGAAATATTGTAAAACCAAGCAATGCCTTACATCAATTAGTAAGGACATAGGAATATCTACTTTACCAGATTTTAACCCCCAGAAAGGATGGTTATTCGAGAGGTTGCTGGATCATAAAATGACCCAAGAGGATGAAGGGAAGAAAGTGATAGCCCTTTGGGGCAATGGATATTTACTGACTTTTATGGAAGTGTCTCAATATTAGTTCAGGTACTCCACTCGTATCTTCTCTAACCTGGCCCTTGTAGGTATTTGAGTTTGTGATCCTTCCTGATTCAGAATAAGAAGAGAAGAGAGCAGGGAACAGAGTCCTGGGAAACATCAACATTTAAGGACTGAGCAAAATAAAATAAGTTCAAAAGAAAGCAGCTAGAGAAGATGAAGAGGAACCAAAAAAAGATGGCTCTAGCTTCTTTGGGAGAAAAATACTTTAAGTGATCAATTGTGTCCACAGAGAAGGGTGGAGAATTTAGTGAGAGAGTAGTGATGACTACAAGAAAAAAAAAAGTTTCAATGGACTGTTAAGTATGAAATCAATTTCCAGTGGAATGAGAAATTGTTGTAGACTATTGGACAGGTATACTGAGAAGGGAGTGGTGGCCAAGTGTGCCAGGGGCACAGGGCATGAGGAGGTGTGTTGCTTGTAGAGAATTTCCCAGCAGCAATACAACTGAAGGCTGAAGTCTGTCTGCTCTGGCAATTCTAAACAAGGTTACGGTTAACATTTTCCTCCCCTCCGTTACCACTCTTAAAGGGAAGGATAGTTTTATAGCATAAGGTCAAAGGAGGCTTCCATTTTAAGGTTAGAGAGACTTGTTGAATGTTTATATAATAAGAGGAAAGGATCAGCCTGGAGAAGTGCTTCAATAGAGGAGAAGTTACAATAGTTACTAAATAGTTACTAAAACTATTTGAGGGCATATAGAAAGTGCAAAACATAGGAATGATTTAGACTTGAACAAAAATAGGTTCTCTGATTTCTAGGAGAAGAATCCTTGATCCTTGATTTAGAATTGTTTCTTGTGGCTAGGTTGTAGATCCATTTTATTTTTAAATTAACTCATGAATTTTGCCTATGTTACTATATAATTTTTATTACATTCCCTTTGAAAATAACATTGATATTTCAAAAATAATATCAATATTTCAGATGTAACTTTTACTAACTTATTTGAAAGATTTCATGCATAATAATTAAAATGCTTTGTGTTAATGGAGATTGCCTAATCTGACATTATTTTAATGCATTCTGCATTTGCACTTATTTCATACAGGTAACAAATATTGGGTGTTCAAGGATACAACTCTTCAACCTGGTTATCCTCATGACTTGATTACTCTCGGAAGTGGAATTCCCCCTCATGGTATTGATTCAGCCATTTGGTGGGAAGACGTTGGGAAAACCTATTTCTTCAAAGGGGACAGGTCAGTACCCACATAACCTGAGGAAAGCAGTTAACTCATGTTTTAAGAAGTCAACCTTTCTAGTCTATCATAGACAAGTACTGTTGATGAAGAATCTATATGGGTATAAATAAGAGATGGTAAAATAGAACATGTTTTAAAAATATATTTTAAATAATATTCAAGATAAATCATTACTATTTCATTCTTATGAATGTATACATGAATAGTAGTATATTCTTTCTTTTCCTTATGACCTTAACATGCCTTTAAAGCTGTGTAGGCAGTGTATGGATTTGTCCTTGCATTTACTTACAAATTTACTTAATTTAGAAAAAAATTTTAAAAATACTTTTTAGCACAGGCTTTGTATGTCCATCTCACTCTCAAAGTTAAATTTGTATTCTTTGCCCAAAGTAAATCATGATCATTTTCAAATAATTTCAGTTTACTCACGTGTTCTATTTCTTAAGAAACTATTTTAGATATCAGCAAGTGAATATTGTGAACTATTAACTATCACTGGGATGCATACTTTTATCTTGAAGTATAACATTCCTTCCCATCTATTTTACTCTCTCCTAATGTCTTTCCTCTTGTGGCACTGCTAACAGGATCCACAAAATATAAGTAAATCACTAGTCTTATAACTTACCCATTCCCATTTTTGGACAGATATTGCATGTAAAATATATGCAAGATGAAGACTTTGTTTTTATTAATGTAAAAAAACTAGGTAAAAAGTAGTAATGATGAAAACTCAGATTTCCATTACACTATTACTAGCTGAGTCACAATATGAAATTCATAATTTGCCTTCACTGGTTCATTAAAGAACTTATGTATGCCACTGTACTGCCTTTTGGGAGTATGGTTAAAAAATACACACATATGAACAACAGGGCTTAATGTCCAACCTGCCAGTATAGAATTTGCCTTAGGCTGGGCATGGTGGTACACGCTTGTAATCTCAGTACTTGGGAGGCTGAGACAGGAGGATTGCAGGTTCGAGGACAGCCTCATCAAGAAGTGACTGTCTCCAGGCGTGGTGGCGCACGCTTGTAATCCCAGTACTTTGGGAGGCGGAGACCGGAGGATCCGGGTTCGCGGCCAGCCTCAGCTCTCTCTCTCTCTCTCTCTCTCTCCCTCCCTAGTGAGGCCCTCCGCAACTTCGTGAGACCCGGTTTCAAAATAAAGTATAAAAAAAAATAGGGCTGGGGGTGTAGCGCAGAGGTAGAACGCCCCTGGGTTCAATCCCCGGTACCGCAAAAAAAAAAAGAAGTTACTGTCATGAACCTTGTGAGACCCTGTTTCAAAATAAAAATAAAATATGCCTGGGGGGTATAGCTTGGAGGTAGAATGCCTCTGGGTTCAATCCCCAGTACTACAAAAAAAAAGAGTTTACCTTATTATCTTAGCCTAAAATAACCCTATAAAATATCTCCAACTTTAGGAGAAAAATAACTAAGGATGTAAACTTTGTTTATATTAACATTTGAATTTTTTTTTTTTTTTGCGGTACCGGGGATTGAACCCAGGGGCGTTCTACCTCCGTGCTATGCCCCCGGCCCTATTTTTTATACTTTATTTTGAAACCGGGTCTCACGAAGTTGCGGAGGCCCTCACTAAGGAGAGAGAGAGAGAGAGAAAGAGAGAGAGAGAGAGACAGGGAGAGAGAGAGAGAAAGAGACAGGGAGGGAGAGAGAGAGAGAGAGAGAGAACGCGCGCGCATGCGCGAGCTGAGGCTGGCCGCGAACCCTGATCCTCCAGTCTCCGCCTCCCAAAGTACTGGGATTACAAGCGTGCGCCACCATGCCCGGCTGAAATTTGAAATTTTTAATTGCACATGAGTTCAAACATTGAATTTTATTTGTGAACAAAAAGATTCTGCAATTGACCTCCATGGATAATAATATACAATTAAATTATTCTGTTACTAACTTTATGGACATTATACACATTATGTATCTATAGTAAAATGCTCGTTGATTTATAATTCACTGTAATAAATCCAAGGCTTTGCCAAAATGTTTCTGACAAATGAAAAACAAACAAACAAACAAAAATCCATTAAAAGGTGTAATTTAGCCAGGCACAGTGGTACCTGCCTGTAATTCCAGTACTTGAAAGGCTGAAACAGGAGGATCACAGTCTCAAGGCCAGCCTGTCAAAACTTAGCCAGATCCTGTTTCAAAATAAATTAAATAAATAACATGGAGCCAGGCATGGTGGCAAACGCTTGTAATTCCAGTTCTTGGAAGGCTGAAACAAGAGGATCTCAGGTTCACAGCCAGCCTCAACAACTTAGGGAGGCCCTCCATGACTTAGTTAGACCCTGTTTCAAAATAAAATAGAACTGAGGTTATAGCTCAAAAGTAGAATGCCTCTGGAGTCAATCCCCACTACCATAAATAAATAGATAAACAAACAAACAAATAAACAAACACACCCAGTGTAACTTACAGCTAGAACAAGTGTAATGACTCTCAGCAGGACACAAGTGTAACAGAGTATGAAGGGAAAAGAATGAAGAGCTTTATTGTCACAGCATAATGAGCACTAATAAATATATAGACTTACATTCTTAAAATGCTATAACCCTTATGATTGTTTAATTCTCTAGCTGGTTTTACTTGTTTGTATATACTCTTTCTATGCTATGTCCAAAACATATATGGGTAGAAATGAAAGGCTGAAGAGACAACTTGGAGAGGTTAGCTTCTAGGGGACGGACTATAAAAGTTTAGCTTTCATATATTAGTTTGAACAAGGGTTTCATTGATGAGGATAAAAACTGCCATTTAATTATCAGACAGCCCTTTTACCCACATATGCAGGAATTATTTTTTAAAGCTTCCTATTCTAAAAATGTAGTACTTATTGGAAAATTTAACTTTACACATTAAATATGGCCTACCTCAGATTAGTGAAATCAATGAATATTAGATACCAAATTTATAATTTAACAAAGACTTAATAAATGAGAAAAGAGGGTTTAGTTCATTTCCTTCCTACTTGAAAAGCTGTATTCCAAGGAGAGCAAAGTGTACAGAAATACTTTTATTATTTTTATTTTATTTAAATCACTGTGGTTTTATAGGCTTTAGAATTGTTGAAAGTAGGATTCCAAGTAAATTCCATGTCTGTGATCTTATGTAAGATGTCACAGGTTATAAATGTTGTATAGGCAGATTACTTCATATTTGTATAATTATATAATTCCATAGTCACACTAATTATCAATACATTCACTCTAGCTTTATGGGCCTCCCTAACTCCTCCTTGCTTCCTGTAGTGACATGACAATATGGATATGAGGCAGCCAATTCCATTTTCTTTATTTATTTACTTTTATTGGTGCATTGTAATTATACATCATACTGAAGTTCAGAGTGATTGGAAATAACTTTAATGCCTGCCTTCTTAAGATTTCTTTACCAATCTTTCCCTAGTCCTTGTTAACTCATTCACAAATTATTTTTGAACACACACTATGTGACACATGCTAGATAATAAAGATAGTAGAAAAGACCAAAGGCTTTACATTTTATTGCAAACAATAGTAGTAAATAGTAAAAAAAAAATAGTAGTAGTAGTAAATAGTAAAAAATAATAATGATAATGATTTTGATAATTTTCACATGGAGAAATGCTACAAAGAAGTATACCAAGACAGAGACTTTGGGGTGGTAAGGAGGAATCAGAAAGTTAGTAGAAGTTGGTGAAGGAGACTCAATTGTGAATGGGACCCTTGAGCGGGGACTTAAACAGGGAGAAGTTTCAGCCAGATGGAGCTATTCTGAGCAATGTGTCATTGATAAACAAAATAATTGTGCAATGGCAATAACTTAGGAATAAAGGTAGAAGGTTCAAAAACAGGAAAAGTACTGTGGCTAGAGCATAGCAATTAAGTGATTAGAAAGGGTCAAGCAGGTATGAAGAGACCAGATCACACAGGACCCCGCAGGGCACAGTGAAGAATCCGGACTCTATTTCAGTATAACCGGAAGGCACTGGAGGGTTTTTTTAGAGGAAAGTGACATGATTATATGTGTATTCATTAAGGTCATTCTGGCTTCTGTGTGAGGAATGAGCATCTAGAGAGGAAGCAAGAAGGTAATTGGGAAGCTGTTGAAGGATGCAGGAAGACAGGACAATGGCGGGGGGGGGGTAGGGCAAAGCAGAAGGGGGCAGGATACATTTTGAATGGAATCATAACAAGTTGTCATTATCACTGGGATTTTAGGGGAGATGAACAAAACAAATCAATGGCATTTTCGAGGTTCTTTACCTAAATCATTGTGTAGGTAGTGTCATTTCTGGAAATAGAGGGGACAAGGGAAAGGATACTGGAGGAAGGGGATGAAGAGATTGAAGCGTCCATGTTTGGTCTGAGGCATCTATTCACACATCAAGTAAAGGCAGTTGGATCATCGAGTTTGTGACTAAGTGGAAAGGTGAGTCGGAGGCACAGATTGGATAGTAATTGACATATAAAAGGTATTAAAAGCAGAAGTCCACATGGAGTCTTTTAAGGATGGAGATAACCAAAAGTAGAGGAAATGATGGTTCTTTAAATAGGTCTGCAAATTCAGATTAAAATATCTACTCTTTCACTACTTCACGTACAGCCTGGAACTCAATGTCTCAGTTTCCTACTTGCCCTTTTCATAATACACTATAATTTTATACTTGGATACATTTTGATCTTCATAGCATTTAGCTCTAAAATGCTATGTTTCTAAATCACTTCTCAGCATCTTCTCACAAATATATCCAAGATTCTAGTGCCGTACATTATTCTAAGATTACCTACTGAGACTTTCAAGACATTTTTAAACAAAGACAAAATTTTGATCTACCTTGGAATTTTTAGAAATTGTCACTAATAGTTGGGAAAATACTTTCATTTCTTCCAGCTTAATCTCTGAATTTATAATTACTAAATATATATATTTTAACCATTCAACAACATAGGATAAAGTGATATCTCCTCTCCTGACTCTACTAAGAATGTTTCTGAAGAGAGATTTTGTATGATCATTTGAGTATAAACAAAAAAAAGTATTCTTGTATTTTGTGGTAACTTAACAAAAGCAAGAAATCTTGACTCTGTCGCAAAGAATTGAGACCAAGTCAGATAATGAAATGAATGTGTCATAGGAAATGACCCTGGGGTCTACTTGGTGTTTGGTTTAGTGTTTAGTTTCCAGCAACATCCTGTGTAAATATTTCACTCCAGAGTTTTCCTACCTATCCTAGTTTTCTTTTTTGGCATAGACAGAATTTTACAAGTTTGTATATTCTTACATGATCAACTCTTATCTTTCATGGATATGATTCATGATCAAGTCTAGAAACTAATTAATAAATCTTACTTCTAATCATAATTTATTTTGAAGCATTGACTAAGAATGCTTCTCTTGAAAGGTCATCTAATTAAATTCAAATTTCTACTATAGAGATAACTAATGGGTCAGAAGAAAAAGCTATAATGTTTATTTACAATAGCATTTATAAAATTTATAAAATAACATTTATTTATAAAATAGCATTTACTGAGCCTCCCACCCCAAATTCCAAATTTTTTCCACTGTATTATATAATTTTAGATGCTGGGTGTTGTGATGCATGCTTGTAACCCCAGTACTTGGGAGACTGAGACAGGAGGATCAACAGGCTTGTGGCCAGCCTCAGTAACTTAGTGAGATCCTTGGCAACTCAATTAGTCCCAGTTTCAAAAAAGATAAAAGAATAAAATAGGGCTGGGGGTGTATCTTAGAGGTAGAATACCCCTGGGTTCCATTCCCAGTGCCACAAAAATAAATACATAAATAAATAATAATACCTAATTTTAAATCCCTCAGATTGTTTATTTATATAGTTAAAATCTGAATATGCAAATTTATTTCTTAATGAATCCATACGCTTATTTTCCAGGGAGGAAAAAAATCAGTAGGATGAGCTTTTTTTGTCAATATAGAAATATATTCTAATATGTTGGAAATTAAAATATAATCCTATTTTTACAAATATACCTCAGCACACTTCAGAAGACAGCCCTGTATCAAATTAAATAATTCTAATCACATTTACCTTTACTGGATATAAATCAAAGCTGACACACAGCAGACAACCAGAGGGTTGAAGCTTATGTTGAGTTTTTCAGATTGTGAAATGATCCCACAGTCTAGTTTTATATTATCTGTTAAGAGAGAGAAAAAAATCCTTTATTTTGACAAATTCATACCAGAATTATGTTCCTATGAAGGTGTCTAATAAAATTTATAGTTCATGAATATTTTCTTTAAATGTGATCTCTATGAATCTGTCATATAATATTGGTGCTCAAAAAATAGTATTGATGGGCTAATGGATCTATGAGTAATAGAAAAAGGAAGGAAGAAAAATTATACCCAATGAATAGCAATTGTTCAAGTGAAAGCACTGAGAAAATAAGAATGACAGGTAAATTTATTATAAGAATGCTAAGTCAAGGGAAATATTAACATCAACATGGTAGAAAACTATACTGAACTACGAATTAAAGAGAGCTCATTTGAATTTCAACTCTACCACATTAAAGCAGAACAAAGGAGACTAAGTCATTTATCTTTGAACAGAATGTTGTCCAATGATCTGTCATTGATTGAGTGATCATAATACTGTACCTATGATTAGGACATTATCATAGAGAATGTTGCAATATACAGTACAAAAGATTATTGAGGGATTTAAGTGAAATAAAATAAAATAATATAAAAATTTTCTTAAAAGGTACAACACACAACATAACATGTAGATATTATTACATGAAGAATAATATAAATACTCAGAAAATAACCTAGTTTCTAAGTATGCAGTAACATTAATAAGTGATCATATTGTCCCCAGGATTTTAAATGCATCCAAATTTCCAGGTTAGCATTTTAAAACTCACTTTAACTTATAGTTTATATCATCTAATAATGTCATTTATTGTAAGATATACCATTATTTAATCATTGAAGGCAAAACCCTGCCAAGCGAATGTTGATTCTGCCTTGATTGTAAAGTGCATTCTAGAGATACAAAATGTGGGAAAAAAATGTGTTCCTTAGTATCCATGAAATAAGATGTTTTCCTTGACTATTTCCTTATGAGAAGCCTTCTTTGGTTAAGTGTGGGAAGCAGTTAACATGTATGACTGTTGCAAACCCTAGTGAAGAGATCACTAAAGAGCTGAGATCTTTAGATTATAAGTACAATCTCAACCACATTAACCATTTCTGTATTCATCACAGAATGTTCTATGAGAAAGGGATATTCAGAAATTATTTAAAATATGTTTTCATGAACAAAATGTTAGAAGAAAACATATTTCAGGATTGGTAGCATGACACACTCATGATTTTGCTTCACCATCTTCTCTAGAAAGTTAGACCACAGTAGCCATATTTTCAGCTCAGTGTTTGTCCAGGAAGCTTTTCCTGATCTGCTCATCAGATCTGCTCTCATCTCCCCTGTGATGAGAACCTGTGACAAGTACATGTCAGAGTTTGTTTCCCTTTTTTGGTAAACTCCACCTTGTGAGTTGTTAATTGGAACACTTCTTGAAGCAATCCTTTTCTCCTTTCCATTTGAACATTAAAGAAAGGAGACTTGCTAAACATTCCAGATGTTACCTGAGTAAGGTTTCTATGAATTTACAACAAAACTTTTTCTCTACAAGATCCCACAGCTCTGTAGATAACGCTTCCTACATAGATAGCACAGAAGAATATCCAGAATAGAAAATAGTTACTTTTTTCTAATTTCAGGCAACATGGCTAATCCAAGGAGAATTAAATAATTATGTCATTTCCAAACATGTGTTGGTAAAACACTAGCTTTAGTAGATAGACACAGATGTTCTGTAGGGGTGGGGTGGGGATTATCAAATACATATGGAAAACATATTTGTTGATATCAAATAAATTTGGAAACTGTGCTCATGGTAAGACATTTGAAATCAGACAAACATGCTTATGCATTTACCTGTCATCTATTGTCCTCCAAGAATTTTCCAGTCTCCAGTGGGGACAGTGATGACTATCTCATGATATTTTTGTGATAAAATAAGATAATCCATAGAGCATTATGATCTATGATTTAGCATTATGCCCCAAATAGGCAATATTACTATGAATTGCCAATAGTTTCATCCCGTTTTGTCACTCTTTTTAACATTAAATATATAAACTTGTTTACTCATGGATAATAATGAGTGAACCAAAGTATGGATGTTTACAGTTTTTTCTGTGGATGTCTAAGAATTCTGGAACAGTGGCTCAAAGATTTCCATGTGAGAGGATAAGGGTTAGATTATTCTGATTCCAGCTGAGCTTGGCTTTGATCTCTTTCACTGTGTACACAATGAGTACTCTGGTGAAGATCTGTCTTAGAGTCTACTCTCATACACTATTTCCTCATCCACAACTCTACTTTGATGTCTGAATTCAACACAACTAAAACTCATGATTCCTCAAACCATCATAGTTTATCTTCCTCTGCTTTATTATGGCAACAGTATTCTTCCAGATAATCAAGCCCAAAATTCTTGTCATATTCAACTTCCTTCCTCTCACATCCACAATCCAACACATTAGTAAGTCCTTCAGTCTCTCTCTTCAATACATGTCCCAATTCCCTTGAATTATCATCAGCACTGTAGCCGACTCCCCAGTTCAGGGTTTATTACAGTGGTATCCCAATTGGCATCTCTGCTTCTACTTTATCTCCTTCAACCAATTTTATGTAAAGCAACCAGTGTATTCTTTTCATCAATGAACCATGTCTTGAAGCATCTGTACTCAAAATATGTATGGGCTTCCTCTCTCTCTTAGAGGACAATTGGAAGCTTTACTTGATTATAAAGGTCTATCTAGCCTTCACTTCTGGTTTCTTCTCTAACCATGACTAACTCAATTCTAGTCACCCTGTCCTCCTGGTAGATGCTCATGTGCTCCCACATTTACCTGCTAAGGGAATTTCTAATTCCTAGTTACCTGAAGTGTTCTTCCAAATACTGCTTATGTTGCTCCTAACTTCTCTCTGTTCAAAGGTCAACTTGTCAGAGGGAACTTCTCTCTCTACTAATGTAAAACTGCCTCCACATATTCCTAGATAACTTTATTTCCCTTGTTTTCTTCATAACTCTTACTGTCTCCTATCTCAGTGTGCGTTTGTTGCTAAATTGGTTTATTGTATGTATACTCACATATCCTAAATTCTAAGATCAACAAGAGCTACGTCATGTCTGTTGTGTTCAACATTGTATTTTTTTTTTTTTTGCGGTACCGGGGATTGAACGCAGGAGTGTTCTACCTCTGCGCTACACCCCCGGCCCTATTTTTTATACTTTATTTTGAAACCAGGTCTCACGAAGTTGTGGAGGGCCTCACTAAGGAGAGAGAGAGAGAGAGAGAGAGAGAGAGAGACAGACAGACAGGGAGAGAGAGAGAGAGAGAGCTGAGGCTGGCCGTGAACCCGGATCCTCTGGTCTCTGCCTCCCAAAGTACTGGGATTACAAGCGTGCACCACCATGCCCAGCTAACATTGTATTTCTTGAAGAATTAAGATTCAGTGTGCAAGAATACACACACAGACACACACACATACACACATGCACATTTGTGATATCCTCATGAATTATAAATGTACTTGGGTAGCATAATATACTTAGTATTTTATTAATTTTAGTAGACTGAATAAACATTCATTTTTAGCATATGCCAGAGCAGAAATAGAATAAGTGTTTTGTTTTGTCCCCTTCCTTTCCAGTGACTTCCATTAGATGTTTGTGAATCAGTTACAGGCGTACATGTAACAGTGTCAAACATACAATAAAAATTTAATAGTGGGTAGCTATAAGTGTTTGTGCATATACTTTTTTAACATATGCATGCGTTATGGTTCTTTTTGTCCTTTTTAGGTATTGGAGATACAGTGAAGAAATGAAAACCATGGACCCTGGCTACCCCAAGCCAATCACAGTCTGGAAAGGAATCCCTGAATCTCCTCAGGGAGCTTTTGTGCACAAAGAAAATGGTACTAATATGTGCATTAGACATTTCATAAGTTTCCTAATTTAATAACACATTATTCTTTTTCACTATGTTAAATCATTAGAAAGTGTCATACTTTGACTATATATTATATCTATGCTTATATAAACTTTCTTTCCTAAATTTACATTTAGTATTATGCTCTAAACATTTTTTAACCTCAACGTTTTTAAGTTTATGAAAATCATTAGGAAAAATACAGCTAATATGTTAATATGGAGGGTTTGGATACCTTTCATGTAACCTCACCTATATTTCTATTAAAATTTCTATAAAGATAAAAAAAATCTGTGAGAAAGGAACTGCCCTGGGAGGAACATATCAGTGCAAGCTGAGGCACAAAGACACCTGATAATAGTGCATGGTGAGGGTTATAGTTTTTCATGTACTCTTTGGCTTAGAGTACAAAAAATAAATGAAGATTCCCCAATCAATACAGTCAGACTAGAGTGGATGTCCAATGATGTAATAGCAAGAAACAAAGGATAAGCCTGTGTGCATGATATTTGACAATCATAAAATCAAAGATAATGGAACACTGAAACATTCTCTCTAGTTCACTCTTACATCATTGTAGAAATCCACTCTTACAGGAATCCTCTTCTAATGTAATTTTTAAAAATCTACAGCTTGAAGTTAAGCTATTGATTTTTATGTCTTTCATATTATGGTAAAATATGCCTCCTTATTATATCTACCTATTGGTATTAATTCTGTCATGTTGGCCAATGAAATATGACTATCTGGGGCCATTTGAATGCCTATTCCATATCAGATATGTTAGATAAATCATTATCTAATATAAATGTCCTACAGAAATACCTCTTTATCAACACTCAGGTAATTTTAATAACTTATTTCTGATGGTAACATTACTAAGATATACACCTAAAGATTGTAACTAGAACATTCCAGGCCCAATGAATGTGATCTAATATACTGCCTCCAAAGAGGGAAAGTTAAACATATTTTTTAGCTTATATTTTAAAAGTAATTAATAATCTGTTATATCAATCTAAATTTTTCATTTGTTCATACTAGAAAAAGCCAGATTTCTTTGGAATGTAGTTTCCTGAGCCATCCTGAGGTTTTCACTGTAACCATCTTAATTTAATAATTTTCTTGTTTTCCTTCTTACTGTTTTCTTCTGTGCCTTTTTTCTCTTAACTTTTTGTCCCCCTGATAACCACACTAATCCAAATGCAATTTGACTTATGTAGAATAGAGTGGAATGATTTCTTCTCAGCATTCATTACTCAACAATGTGTTTTAAACAGAGCATAGGTTTTTAGCTATACTAAAATTATGGTGAAGAATCAACCCCCCTTCAAATTGTTCCTACATTAATTGCTATGCAGCCACACCTCTCAAGTATTCAATATTTTCTATTTATAAATTCAGTCCTGAAATAAATACAACATTCTAATTTAACTCTATTTTATTTTATGTTACTGCTTGCAGTATCATTTTTAGCCTGTTAAAATAGTTTTGACACTTGGTTCTATTAATTTGGTGTATTTGTATTTGTTTTCCACCTCAATACTTACTCTCTGTTAAAATCTACCAGTTTTATTTCATACATGTCCACAAGACTCAGTTTACTCATTATCATTTATTAAACACCAGTTAACTTCTTACCAATAAACAAATAAGATCAGAAAATAGGAACACAGAGGCAACTGCCATTGGAGAACATATATTAAGCCACCACAAGAGAACTGCGGTGGGCTGTCTCATTACATTTTTAGGACAAATCAATAGAAAAGTAACCAGTAAGGTAACCAGCCAAGTGTAGGAGTAAAAATATCATCAAATAACATATTGCAGCTTCACTGTTTTCTTTCTCAGAATTTCTATTCTTAATAAGCAGAACATGCCAGGCATGGTGGCACACACCTGTAATCCCAGTTCTCAGGAGGCCGAGACAGGAGTATCACAGGTTTGAGATCCTCCTCAATTTAGTGAGACCCTATTTGTTTGTCTTTAGTTTTGTTTTATTTGTTTGCTAGTTTGTTTTGCGGTGCTGGGGATGGAAGCCAGGGGCATTCTACCTCTGAGCAACACCCCTAGCCCTATTTTTTTTATTCTTTATTTTGAAACACTAAGTTGTGGAGGGCCTCACTGAGTTGTGGAGGCCCTCACTAAGTAGCTGAGGCTGGCCGTAAACCTACCACCCTCCTGTCTCAGCCTCCGAAGTACTGGGATTCAAGCGTACGCCACCACGCCCGGCTGACCCTGTTTCAAAATAAAAATTAAATAGGGCTGGGGGTGTAGCTCAGAGGTAGAATACCCCTGGGTTCAATCCCCAGTATGAAAATAAATAAATAAATAAATAATCATAACATATACAGAAACATAACTCTAAAGCTGCTTTTTTTAAAAAAAAGATATAATTAGCTAAACATTTCTTCCAGGAATTGATATTTCATAAATGAAAAAAACTATATTATTGAATAAGATGGATTTTGCAGGATCGAGGTTTGACTTATTTCTATTATCAAAATTTCAGACTACTTCTTTTAAAATACATGATCTAACTCCTACTAGCTAGTTTCCTATTTCTAACAAGTATATTCACTAACCATAAATTCTGTTCCTATGTATGGAATCTGTTACTATAAAATTTGGACTTCAGAACTGATAAATATGAAAATAAAAACTTAACTTTTGTGTGATGCCCAATAGCTTTATACTAATTATCTCTGGCTAAAAATCGAAGATGTGGACATTTGCAGCGGTTAGTTTCCAGTTTATAAACGTAAGACATGTGTTCGTCTGTTTCGAAGGCCTGTTTAATTCTGAATCAGTGCCACTGTTCGGCTATGATCATCTAACGTACTGTCAGTTGGCAGGCTCTCTACGTTTCTTCATCGAAGCTTATTGAGTAATTACATTGGATTTCATTAGTGTGATCAAATACCAGCTCCCTGCAGGAAAATTTGAATCTACATACACCTGTTTTCACTTGGCAAGTGGCTCTGATTGCAAAACTGTCCTTCAAAACTAAAAGCCACAGCAGATTTTTGTGGCATTGAACAGAAAGATTTTCAGAATGAAGTTACCTGAAGTGATGTTCTATTCTATCTCAATTTTTTTGTGTGTGTGAAATATCAGAGTTCTTTATTTCAGCGATGATATTTATTGCTAACTTTGATATTAAACTGGCAAAATCATTAAGTACTCAGATTCTAGATATAGACCAGGACTTAAATCCTAGTTCCACCAGAACTTGGGCATATTTTTTAAAAAATCTCTGAGTCTCAATATCTTTGCCTGAAAAGAATGAGGAATTAATTCTACTTGATAGATCAGTTGTGGGGGTTAAAAGAGAAGCATATTCTAAGCTTTTAACACTATGCCTCTTCTATAGTAACTCCTCAATAAAATAGGAAAAAAGAAAAACCTCAAGAATGATTATGAACTCTAAATTAGCATTCTATTAAAAATAAATAATTTCCAAAATACGTAGTTTTTAAGTAATTGTAACATTATAGCATTGGAATATCCCCCCCCCAACAAGAATTAAGCACAAGTAGCACAGTCACAAAGAAATGTTACATGAAGGAGTTACAGACAGAAAGAAAAGACTGGGTTGGTGCTTAAAAAAAATCAACAGCAAAGTTGGAGAATAGTCTTAAGAAAAAATGCATATATTTATAATTTATTAGTCAGGAGCTACAAAGTCTATTATTTGCAATCATACAGTTTGGAACATAAATCATATATATATGATAAATCAGTTATTATATATGCTATATATAATAACTCAGCAATATGTAAATAGCATTACTCTCTCACTATGTCTCACTATATATGTATATGTGAGTTTTGTGAACCTTCTGCATGCTACTTTCTTCCTAGGAATTATAAGTTTCTTGAAGTATTAAAGATATAATTTGGAGTTGGGCATGGTGGCACACACCTGTAATCCCAATATGTGGCAGACTGAGACAGGAGGATCACAGGTTTGAGTCCAGCCTCAGCAACTTAGTAAGGCCATCAGCAACTTAGTGAGACCCTGTTTCAAAATAAAAAATAAAATAGGTCTGGGGGTGTAGCTGGTGGTAGAATGCCCCTGGGTTCAATCCCCAGAATAAACAAACAAATAAATAAATAATTGTAAATTTGTTTGTACTCTTTCTAAAATGACTAAAATGGCTTTAAAAAATTCTATAAAATATGAGTAGGTGATGCAAATTTTACATAGTAAATAAGTTTAGTAATGGAGACTAACGGAGAAAGGACAATATAGGCAAGACCTACAGCCAGAAATGAGACCAGTGCACAGAATACTGTAGACATCTATTTACTTGTAGAGGCACACAATGATGTCTGGTACTAAGATGACCAGAGAGTTCCCTTGAGGCACAAAGGGGCGAGAAGCTTCTGGATAAGGTATTCAGCAGTGTCCTCAGTGGCAGCCTGAGGGTAAAACATGTTTCAGTTTTTAAAGCTGCTTCAGCGTCCTTCAATACAGGTTGATATTATCACACTAGTGTGTAATTCTGGGCCATCACTCCTATAAGCAAGCAAAAGGATCAAGTTCTCTTTCTAATGCAGAGTAGCAGTAGATGTGTCTTCCAGCACAAGGGCTTCCAGAAATCCTTTACAAATCACATTTCTCCCTCTCAGCTGAACTTTCCTTAAGTACTAGAAGACACAATTCTTGGGGAGAATAGCAGCCAGGATCATTTTAAGTCAGTCAGCTGTACTGAGGACAATGTTTACTTTCTATAAAATTTGAAAGGCCTTAAAATACATCTTTTCAGCTGGGCATGGTGGTGCACTCCTGTAATCTCAGTACTTGGGAGGCTGAGACAGAAGGATTGTAGGTTCGAGGTCAGCCTCAGCAAGTAGTGAGACTCTCAGCAACCTAGTAAGACCTTGTTTCAAAACAAAAAAATCAAACTGGGCTGGGAGCTATAGCTTAGAGGTAGAATGCCTCTTGGTTCAATCCCCAGTACCACACACATAGAAAAAAATACCTCTTTTCAGAATTAGCCTATACACTTTTGAAATTAAGCGGTACCTGTGTTTGTATGTTTCCCTCCTCAGGCTTCACGTATTTCTACAAAGGAAAGGAGTATTGGAAATTCAACAACCAGATACTCAAGGTAGAACCTGGATATCCGAGATCCATCCTCAAAGATTTTATGGGCTGTGATGGGCCAACAGACAGAGATAAAGAAGGACACAGCCCACCAGACGATGTAGACATTGTCATCAAACTGGACAACACAGCCAGCACTGTGAAAGCCATAGCTATTGTCATCCCCTGCATCTTGGCCTTATGCCTCCTAGTATTGGTTTACACTGTGTTCCAGTTCAAGAGGAAAGGAACACCCCGCCACATACTGTACTGTAAACGCTCTATGCAAGAGTGGGTGTGATGTAGGGTTCTTTCTTTCTTTCTTTCTTTTCCAGGAGTTTGTGGTAACTTGAGATTCAAGACAAGAGCTGTTATGCTGTTTCCTAGCTAGGAGCAGGCTCGTGGCAGCCTGATTCAGGGCTGACCTTCCAAACCCAGAGGTTGCTGGTCCTGCACATGAGTGGGCATGCACTCATGGGGAAGCTTCCACGATGCACAGTATCTGCTGTCCTTCAGTCCTTTGTCTTTCTTTGTCATTCAGTTCTAGGCCTTTCCTCTGCACGCTCAATGCCCAGTAAAATTTCAGGATTAACTAAAGAAGAGGAAAAAAAAAGAAGAAAAGATTCTTCTTAAAGGTTTTAAATATTATTTTCCTTCTGAAGTCTGAGCCCATTTCTGGGAGAGAGAAAAACAAAACAAAACAAAAAAGCAAAACAAAACCCACTTTTTTTTTTGCTTTAAAGCAAAGGGAAAAAATTTTAAAAATATCCACAATTGAACTTTCAGGAAAGTGTGAAGACCCAAAACAGCTTTGTCTCCAAAGAAGATAGCTTTGTGACTGCTAATGGATAGTCTCCTGCGCATCATTCTGTCAGGTGGGAGATCTGGAACACCCATGCAGGACTGTAGACTGTTGGGACAGCCATTTTCCAACAAACAAGGGGCCAAAATATCTGCAATATAGTAACAGCCTTAATAATACATCCATTTTTCGTTTTCTACAGCTGTTCTCAGCTCTGTCCTCAATGTTTCATCACATTTATATCCATAGCTATATTCCAACAGGACCTTTTAATTGTTTTGAAGTGTTTCTAGACTCTTTCTCACCACCTGACCCCTTCATCCTTGTGATAATCCCCCAGGTTGTATTAGGCCATTGCCCCAGGCCTTCCATGGGTCTGTCAGGAACATTCATTACAAAACAGAGCAAGAAGCAGTATGTCTCTGAAGTAGATTAAAGTGACCGTTATTTTACAAAGATTTGTGACTCCCGTACTACATTGGTGTAACCCTTTGAGAACTATCAGACCAGCTTTCAGAGTCTTGTAATTGTCAGTCTTACTATCTTGTAAATTGTAGAACTGGGCAATGGTAAAAAAAGTCGCAGGTTCAAGAAGTTCAGGTTTTTAAAACATATCCTGTTACCCCATGTAATTCCTAAATGATTTACAGTACGACACAAATGCATTTATAACAAACAGCAATGATGTTACTTGCCAAAAATTTTCTGGCAAATAAAAACGATATTTTGTTAACAGTATCTCATAAGAGTGAAATTTTATTTGAACAACTGGTTATAATAACCAAAGACTTTTTTTTTCCTTAGACACATTGAGTTTTTGTTTTAAAATCCATTGCATGAGAATTCAATTTGCCTTGGTCATGCAGTTAGCATTGCCATTTTAAAAACAAATTAACACGACGACTCTGAGCATGACTATTCTCCAGTGCATCACCTACTGCATGTCAACCATAGTTCTCAAAGGGTTAGCGTGGCTTCTGGCATTTAGCCATCCATTTGATCACTGACAGAGCCAAGAGACCACCAAAGCATTTCATTGTTGAGTGTAATTTGTCCTAATAGCAGTATTGTCATTTTCATGTGACCTGCAGAGCAGGTTTGTATCAATATTTTTTTCCTAGAGAAAAGTCAGCAACTGACAGACCTCTTTATTGATTTTTAGGAGCTGCTTCTTGCAGTGAAAGGCTTTACAGCCACTGGGCTGTGAACTTATTAGAGATGGTCAGAAGGAATGCACCCCATGAGTCAGACATTGGCTTTGTGTGAAAGCCAGCTTTTGAGGGGATTAGCTTTTGAAACAATGAACAGCTTGCCTTGAACTTGATTATCGATCTGTTGACTGTCATTAACAACAACTTAAACATTGTCTTCTGTGAAAATTTTCCTTGAAGAGTCCTGTTCTGTCTTTGCCCTTTGACCTTTAACTTGCAAACTGGCACAAACTGAAGGAAATCTGGTGTTGCTTCTCCATCGGGTTAATTGTTCTCTAAAACCTAGTAAGCATGAGCTGTTTCCTTAGAGGGGAGAGGGAAAGAGTGTTGGCAGTGGATCTACAGATGGACAATTTGCTCTTTACATGCACACTCTAAAAATGCCCTATAGGTAGAAGTGATTTTTAATTTTCTTTTAATATAATTTCAAGCCTAATTTCATCATTTTAGTACAAATTACAAAAACTATAGGAAAAAAAAAACCTCAAATACTTGAATGGCCAGTGTGGCTTTTATATAAAGCAGGAATTTTATACTAGTGAAAATTTCTTACTCATTTGCTAATAACACACATTTCCAGATGATTTTTAATGAGTGTAGGTATATACATTCTTATTTGGAAATGGATAGTTTGGCTGCCTTGAATTTATATTTATACTCAACATAGCATGAAAATTAGAATGCCTTTTGGTTACACTACATGTTTATGATTTGGTCGGGGAAAATATTTTCTAATTATGGGTGGCATGCTGAAAAACCTTGCAGATTGGTATTTCTTACAATCCGATGGTATATACTGCAAGGCTAAGAAAAAAAGAACAGTTAGAAAAGAGGAATGGCTTTACGGCAAATTATGCAATGCATATTTTGTATTTTGACAAGGTATCAAAGAGTATGATTGGGAGGGCCAAGAGAGCAAGGAGGGAGGACCAGAATCAGCTCTGTAGCTTTACTTCAGTGCTTCCATCCCAGATGATGCTGATATCTGAATGAGTTAGTTGCTGCTGCTGAGCATGGGGGACCCTGTACATCAGTTTGATTATACAGTGTTTGCTTGTGGGAGGGTTTAATACTTTCAGGACCTTGATGTCAAGAAAAAAATGACTGGAAATGATATTTTGCTAAAGATAGAAATAAGGAACTGTGTCATTTTGAGACATATGCAAATCACTGAGGAACTCCATCAACCTGCATTGAAAAAAAAGAATGTTTTTACTCTAAAATGAGAAAGAAACTGAATAAGCAATCTATCGCTTCTTTACTCATTCATCACAATATCCCGATTCATCATGAGAATGTAAGTATATAAGGGCTAGAAAATAATCATGGCATTAACAAGGGAGGAGTCTGTCATCATGCCTGAATTCCAGCAAATGTCACAGATAAGGTTTGAGTCATATTTACTTGAATATGAGAAGAGGTTTATGTGATAAGAAAAGGCGTATATGGCTGCTGACTTGACTGGGACATTTATCAGGCTATAAGATCACAAAAGATAAGAAAATAATAAGTACAATGTAATCACCAACACCGGGATTCCATTTGTTTATTGTATACCAGATACTTTGTGAGTAAGGTTTCTGACTCTTCTACTTGAGATTTGGAAAATGGTGTCAATACTAATGGGATAGTGAAGGGGAGAGTGACTGATCTAGCACAGGAGAATAGTGATTCAAGAAAAATGTGAAATAAATTCCCATGCGTCAAGGAGAATAGTTCAAGAACAATGTGGAATAAATTTCCATGAGTCGACAACATAACATATCAATCAGTTCAGTATCAGAAGAGACATGCAACCCATCTAACATTTTGCACCATCTCATCACTAACTACACGTAAAACTCAGACCGGGGTTTCCCAAATGAAATGAAAACATGTTCATGCTCACAAAAAATAATTCTTCTGCTTTGTTAGTTCTCATTACTTTACCTAATATAAACACAAGTGTAAACAAGAAAATGTTCTTTACATAAAATGACTATATAGTTTATAACTTTAGTCAGATATTATCCTCTGTATTGTTAACTGGACTGAAGTATTAAAAGAGCCGGGCAGCTTGAATTCTCTGTGAAGCGGTAATTCCACATCAGGCCTGTAGAGAAGGTTGTGAAATTAACTATTGACTCATTTTAAAACAAAGTGTCTGCCGACATGGCGATTAAGCAGTTGAATACACATGTGCTTTACAATTGCAAAGGTTACATAGATAAATTAGAGAACATTATATGCTACTAGCAATGACAACTTCTGTTATCAATCAGAGAGCAAGGCTTTTCTGAGTCAAATGTAATAAGTTACTAAGTAATGATTACCAAAAGATAATTACTAAGTAATAAAGGATACAGACTGGTTTACTGAAATAAGCAAATGTTATTTTTATTAGTCAAATTGCATATAATCATTTTAATTTACACATAATTTGGCTTTTCATATACTATATACTTATTTTCATTTCTTTTCTATGGATGATTAAAACACAATGAGTGGATAAGAACATTGCCCAAACTTCACTGGCAGTTCCAATACATGGATGACGGTGTATATACTGGATCCTAGGGATAGTAATGTAATACTTGTAAGTTCTACATATTGTATTGATATCTCTAGTATGGTACAAGTACTCATACTTTGTGGATCTTACAGTAGAATAACCAGTGTGTCCATATTGACTAAACTCAATGTGCTGTCTGAAGAGGAATGGATGTTACGATCAATGAGACTTGTTTAAAAAGAGTCATGAAAAAATCCTTTTTAAAAAAGTTTTTGGGATTATCTCCAGAAGCTAATAAAGGCAGTGATGTACTGATAGTTTTGTCTGTGAGACTGTAGTGTATATGGAAAGAAGCTTGTGGATGGTGATGAGAACTTTTTCAGCAAACACAACAAAAAGCTTATTTAATTTTTGATGCTCTTAAAAGCATATTCCAAAGTATCACAGATGTCAAACAGAACATGTCATCTAACCCAAAAATGTAAAATTCAGATGACCTAATAAAATCAATCAATACAATCTCAGCCAATATCTGATATCATACGAGGTGTCAATTTTATAATATTGCAGTGTCACCATTCCATTGGATTGTATGCACCTTCTTGACATTGATTTATCATGACCACAGGAAATATGAGCCAGAGTGCGTGTATCCAAATTGAAGTTTCCACATTGTCTGAGAAGGAGTCATAGCTAAATCCGAAAAGTTTAAACAGTTATATTTTAAAAATTAGAACTTTATATAATAAAGAAAGCTGCAAGCAGGAGTAGTACTGCACCATAAATATGAAAGCTAAATATTATATTTAATAAATATAATGGAAGTGGAGTAGGAAGAGATGAGTATTTTGTAAAATATAAGGACATACTGTAGCATTCAACAATACAACCAGAAAATTTACCTTAGCAAGTACAAAAATAGTAGAGAAAAAAATGCAACTTCAAGCTCTCCACACTACTGATGAGTATGCGATATCTCAATGTATATATTTAGCCAGTGGTCATTAGATGTTACTTGCATAAACACATCTGATACTCATGCATTGTCTTTTAGGCCAAAAACATCTGAAGTAGGTGTTCAGTAACCTCAATTGGAAAGATATATATGTTAGGATCCCCTAAAAAAAGCCATTTCCCTAGGATAGAAATTTACCTCAATAATCATGTACCACAAAACATTTGGCATAGTAGCAAAAGAGTTGCCTTAGTGTTCTAGTTTCATCTCACTGTAACATTTGTCTTTAATGTACTGCTCAAATCATTTCTCATTTTTCCCATTGATATAATTTTGAAGTGATTCTGAAATATTTCAGGTCAAATGAATAACATTCAATTACAAACATCTCTTTTTAATATATGTCTACTTTGAAATTTAAACCAATAGTATAGAAAGCCAAGAACGAATGCTAATTTGACCTATTCACAGAAACTGAGGGGAAAATACATTATTATATTATAAGATTCCTGTCAATTTTCTGGTAGAATGCAGAGTCACAACCTTGACTTTTGAACACAATTGTGAGCTTATAACTGGATATAACATACACCATTAGTTAGAACAATGCTAATTCTTTATACCAAGTAAGGGCATAAGATCATGAGACGCTTAGTGCTACAACAAAGACTTCGCAGGTATTCATTAATACCTTTTAAGAAAAATAAGGGCATAACCAGTAACTCATGGTCAAAGCATAGTAAGTATAAAAAGTTAATATGTGAAAGTGTTTATATATGGAGATTTTTGAGGACTCTAGGCCTTTTCAATTTAAAGAGCAGTGTGTCTTAGCATTTCTCTTATACTAACACAGGACTGGGGATCATACTCAAATTTGCACCTGATGTGTCTGTCCTTACATTTAAAGGCACATTGGACAGTGTAGGAAAACACCACATAAGCTAGAAGGTTGTGCTGATTCACATAACTTTGCCATGCGCTCTGCCACAGAGCTGGATTTGTATGCCCTTAAGAAGGGAGAAAAAAATCAATTAACTAGAAATATAAAAATATGATAATTCTATCATGTTAGGCCCCTTAGCTTCAGAGCAAGATATCATTAACCTTTATTTCACTTTGAAAAACAAAGGAGAGATTGGTGAATACGAATAAAATGATAAACCTTTTGACTTACAAAGATGTTTCTTGACTATTTTGCTCACTTATTTTTATCCATGAAAAAAATATCATTTGACACATAGACATTTCTATAGTACTTGGTCTGTAGCTAGATCAGATCCCAGGCATAATGTTTTTTGACACAGGACTTTTTATACATGCCTCATATATGACGAAGCTTTGGTGAGATGTGACTGCATGGTAGGATGCTATTTTCCTAGGATAGGATATGGTGCTGCTTGTACTTGCCACCTTTTATATGAATGTATGTTGCTACATTGGCCTGTCTTGCCAAGATATGGATGAATAAAACCTGATGTGAGCTGTCTATTGAGAAGTCACTAGAATGCATGTTTTGTTTGCTGTCACGTAATGCCAATTTGAACTTGTTCTCTCTATGTATATTGACAACCCAATTGTTCATATAAAACATACTTCACTTGGATGAATGATTTTGGTAGTATAACAAGGGTTATTTTTAAATCAATATCATATTTTTTGCTACCACTGAAATAACTTCGCAGAGGCCACATTATTGTCTGTCTTCTCCTACATCTTTAGTATACACCATTGCCTAGGTAAAATTTGCTTTGCAATTCTTTTCGTCACTTACTTTTTTTTGTATCCGATATGGAATCTATTATTCCTTTCTATATTCATAAATACAAAATTTTACAATCTTCATTTTTATTTCCAAAGAAACATAACTTCCAAACAAGGGTGGGTGCATGCCTGGTTTTTCTTCTCCTTCAATTCTGAGATTTTTTATGTTTGCTTTCTGTTTGTCACCCCAAAATAAGATGGTTGGAAAGGATATTTCAAATTGCATTGTCTTTTGCAGCCTCTGCCCATATTTTCTTTCCTTTCAGTTTCCACTTTCGTCTTTCACCCTTTCCCTACTATTTTCTTTTGCTGTTTCCCTTTGTGAAAACCTGAATTGAGCAGCATTCTACATCGAAGGTGGTGCCCAGGAAATACGTCTCTTTTCCTCAGCATTTTCCTTTACAAATCTCATGCAAGGACAAGTCCTTGTAAATTTCACACACATCCCAACCTCTTTCATTGGCTTCTAACTTTTTATAGAGCTATATTCCCCTGAGAAAAGTGAAATACTGAGTATAATGGTTGTTGTCTGTTTATAAGACAGCTAAAGAAATTTGTTTTTGCAGAATGCATCTTAAATAATTATACAGTAACATAAATACCACAATATAGTGTTCTGTTTAAGGTACACATTGGGGACGTGAATGCCGAAAGCCTTGATTCTTTGGTCTATTTCCTTGTACGTATAAATGACATAGATATTAGAAAGAGAGATAGAATAAAAAGAATCTGGGTATTATAGCAGCAGCGTTTTGCTGCACTGGTTTTGACTGCATCAGCATTTCTTTGTGGACCTCTATTTTCAGGGGTTTAGAGACTTGGCCATAAAAATTTGCTTCAAGCTTAAAAGTCTTGGATTTTTTTTTAGGTATCTAATTCTAAATAAATATATCTTGTTTTTATATGATAGGAGGGAAATAAATGGAGTTTACTAGTTCAATTTTGCGCTGATATAACTTTTAATACACTTAATTTTTTAACAAAAAAACAAAATCTAATTAGTTCATAGTTTGTTGATGGTTTTTTAAAAAGAATCAAATACTATTGACATCGAGAAATTTGCCTGCTTCATCAGTGTAGTGACCTATCTTGTATACATTATCTTGATTCCAAGATTGGATCAGTATGATAATGAATGCAGATTTGTGACATCCATATAAGCTATCTGGTAATATAGATTTGGAAATATATAGCATATATGATATATATACATGTTTATGTATATATACATATATATATTTACTAGATAGATTAAGGGGAAAAAGCTCCCATGAACTTAGTTTGTCAAACAGATATCATATATTTTTTAAAAAATGCACAGTCATTGATCTTTCAGAGTCCAAATGAGATGCAAGCAATTGCAAAGGAATAGTTGTCTCTTGGGTAAACGATACACATTTTATAGTTTCTTATGAAAATAATTTTTCCTTCCTTTGTTGTGGTTATGGGAAATTAAAAGAATTGAAATTAATACCAACTTCATTTAAATGACATTAAACTGTGAAGCAGAGAGAAACGCCAGGAAATTAAAAATTTAGGGTTAAGGTTAGGGCCAAATTTAGGCCATTATCTTGTAGTTATCTAAAAAGACTTTGCCTTTATTTTAATTCCCCCGATGTTCACAGTTATGGAGAGAGTATTAAACTCTAAGTTTCTGGACTGCTCACATTCCACTATACCCTGTTTCATTAAGTTTTTGAAAATATCTAGTCTCCTATGTACAAGGTATGGAATAAATAGCACATTTATTTGCTGAATGAGTTTTAAGATTTGCAAGTTGTATTTTTTTGCCCACACAGGATTCTATACATTTATACCATTTTAAATCTGGCATATATATACATATATATATATATATATATATATATATATGTATATATATATATATATCACTTTTTTTTCAGATAGCTTCTACCGACAAACACAAAGCTAGTTTGTGTGCAAATATAAGGCTAAATAAATGGTGCTAAAGTGTATTATGACTGTCAGATATAATCAGGCAAAATTTTGTGGTGCTTAAATTAATTTTTTTTCATTGATTTTATTGACCAGTGCATTGAACAGTGTTTATTCATTCACAAGTTGTCTTTTATTAGTAAACCAAGCCCTCATAGCACATTGTTAAATAAAATGGTTGACTAGTCTATGTAACAGCTCACCAAGCTATTATCTCTAACTCCTTATAATGTTGCGTCATTAAAGGTCAAGGGGTCATGCTATTAATCTCATTGCTATAGACCATTAACATGACTGAACATTTTCACAAAGTACTTATGTTTACAATGCTATAACCCTTTGACTGCTGCGGCAACCTTTAACCACACAATGTCACAAGCTAGAATCATCAGCATGGTCCTTGCCATGGCAATCAAAGAGTTAAGGGCTGTGCAGTGATTTGTTTTGTATTTATTAATTTATATTTATTTTGTTTCCATTCAAGGAGGGGAGTAGGGGTGGGGCAGTTTTTGTCTGCTGTAAGTGTCTTAACCTAGGGAAGGGTTAAATGGCTTTTTATACTATTGCATCTTCTGTATTTACCATCAATTCATTGTGTTGTAATTAAAAAAACTGTCAATAAATAAGAGAACAGAAAAATGGTTCATAGACAATGTGGTTTTACTCAACGAATAATTTACTTACATTTATGAACACTGTGTAGGATATAATCCATAGCAGTCGTCTTTACTGTCTTTGTTTTCCTAATCATTATGGAACAGAAAATGGAAATGTTTTAGTAATTTAGGGAAAAGCTTCCTGTGTGTTTGCCTGAATTAGCAAGTATATTAAACTGGTCTCATCAACTGGACAATGGTATAACAACTGTCTGGATGCATACATCAGCACATCAATTATATTTCAGGCAAGTGCCTATGAACGCTGGATGTGTTAAGATTTCTATGAACCCTTGAAAAGCATGAAAGGTAACTTTTTGTATAGGTGAATTTAACCTATTATTTAAAGTCAGACATCGTGACTGTCTAGGTAAAATTATTTAACAACTTTCTCCCCGACCCCTTTCTTTCCTTGTTTTTGTATTTGTGCTATAGATGGAATACAGGGCCTCACACATGATAAGCACAGGCTCTACCACTTAGGTACAGCCCCAGCCTGTTTTCTTTTTTAATAATAGAGTTATAAACCTGGTGTGGTGGTGCATGATTGTAATCCCAGTACTTGGGAGGCTGAGACAGGAGGATTACAGGTTCAAGGCCAATCTCAACAATTAAGCAAGATGCTGTTTCGAAATTAAAAATTTTTTTAAAAAGTGGGCTGGTGTGTAGCTCGAAAGTAGAATGCCCCTGAGTTCAAGCCCCAGTACCAAAATAATGGTAATAATAATAGTAATAGTAATAAGAATGGGATTATGGTAAAGGGAGGCCATCAACAGAGAACTAACTAACAGAAACCAAGAGTAAGGATAAATATGTTCATATTTAAGAAAAAGGAATTAATTACCATGAACACAGAATCAACTGTGAAATCTCTTTCTGAGAATATCAAATAGTTGCATAAAATTGAGTGCTAAACCAAATTTTCTGAAAATCAGATCAAATACATGTATCAATAGTTTTTAAAGCCATCTGAATTTTAGGAAGAATCAGGAATTCATAGTGGGAATAAAGTCAAAAGATGTTCTTGAATTCCAAGATCAAGGTACATCTGTACACCAAGACATTAAACTTATAATTTTTGTTATATTTTTATTGGTACATTGTATTTATACATCGAAATGAGATTCAAAGTGATACATTCATATAAGCACACAGCATCTCTTGATATGTAATCTTGTAAGTTTTAATTCACATGCAAAAGAGAAGTTCTGAATCAGGGTCACTCCAATGATCATAGAGATTTAATTGCCTGAAGTAGCAAAAATTAGACTACACCGACAGCTGTTTGTATTAAGTTTCTGTGTTCTGGATCTGGGGCAAATCCCCAAGATCTATCAAGAGTTTAAAAGACGACCAACAGATTAGAGTTGTTGGGCTTTTACATTATGTCAAAGAACCTACTAGGTTTAGCTTACCAACAATATAGTCTGTTTCTATTTGCAGAAGGCTTTTAAGTAAAAGATTAATTTTATTTGTATAAGGTTATTAATGATAAGAAATAAATATCAGGCTGAATCCAAGAGTGAAATCACCCTTGTTTTTATCAAAGAAGAAGAAAGAAAAGCTAGAAATGTCAATCTGACCCAGTGAGAGAATTATTTTCCTTATATGTATTGAATTATTTAATATCAAAATATATTTATATGGGATATAGATACACACATATATTACATTATTTTTGCCCATAATTAAAGTCTACATTTTTTTCGGTACTGGGGATTGAACCCAGGGGCATTCTACCTCTGAGCTACACCCCCAGTCCTATTTTTTATTCTTTATTTTTGAAACAGGGTCTCACTAAATTGTGGAGGGCCTCACTAAGTAGCTGAAGCTGGCCGTGAACCTGCGATCCTCCTGTATCAGCCTCCCAAGTACTGGGATTACAAGCATGTGCCACCACGCCTGGCTCTAAAGTCTACATTTAAAATCACTTGTGAAGAAGAAAAATTCAGCTAAAGTTATAGGGAACCAGTAACCAACCCAGCATACTATAGGAACATAAGTATTATTCACTAATAATTATGATAATGTTTGTATATTTTAAATCTGTTTTTAAAGTATTTGAATGGGCATGGCTTTGACCCAGTTTTATGCCCTCTGCTACATTTTGAAGTTAGTTACCCCAATGTGCTGCTAGGTCTCCCCTTGTCCTCTCCCTTCCCTTCCCTTCTGTCCCCCCTTCTCTAAGTTTTCTATTTCTAAAAAGAAAAAATTATAATCTATTCCTTTCCCTTCTTCTATCCTTTTTATAATTTTATTGCACTTCTTACCACTCCACTGGACCTATTTCTTCAAAGGAAAATGACATATTTATTACCAAATGAGATCTTCCTCATTCCTTCTCTTACTTGGCTTAGTTGCAATATTCAAGACTGATAATTACTGTGTCATTAATTTTTTTTTAGAGTGCTCCATGATGGTAGCACTATTCGTTTTACATCCCTCTCCCATCCCCAAGCCTGGTAGAGTACTTGGTTTAGTCAGCCCTCAGTAAAATGTTGACTTCTAGACATTAGAGTTTGAAAACTTTTCATACACAGTGTCTAAAATCTTAAACTAATTCTTGTGTGTTTACATATGTTTCCCTATATGATATTAACCTTTATTCTGCATACTCTCCTAGACTCTCAACCACAACTGTGGTTTTAACTTTATGGCTATGATGTGTGGTGACATCAAGAGTCACAATTTTCATTCATATGCTGAACAAATTAATCTCTATTTTTTTAGCTTCAATCTGCTACATATTAAATTCATCACCACCGTTTCCCTCCCCTCAAAATAAACATGCTTCTTCCTGAATTGTCTAATTCTATTAATGATGTTATATTCTCTTGGTTACCTGTCCATTAGAAGTCTACACATCCTTGGCCTTCTTTTCTCTTTGCCTCATATGCCCTCTTAGATCTTTGCCAGGTCTATGAACTCTACTTCCACAGTATCTTTGGCACTGATCTCCTCTTGACACTCTTACGCTATTTAGAGTCAATACTTCCTGCCTAACTCAACCTCTCTCTTTTCCAGCCCATCTACACTTCCTGGAAGAACAATCTTCTCAAATTAGAGTTCAAACATATCTCTCTACTATGAAGAACAAAGATTTTAAACACAGACCTTCCCAAATCTTTAGCCTCCTGGTCTTTCGTGGTTTTTTAGTAGTATATATTTTTATACCTAAAACAATACAAATATTTGCAATTCCTCACCCATAGTTTTGTTCATGCATTTCTCTCCACTTTGCATGCCACCTTCACCATCTCTGTCTTTCCTGACCTCACCAAGAGACAAAATTGCCTATCAATGGAACCTTGTGTCCTCTCCCTGCATCTTGTTTTGCTTAAGATGATCCCAGCATAATTAACATTACCACCGTTTCCCTCCAAAAGTGTCCTGGTGTTATTAATATCATAACTGATCACATTGTTATGTGACTTTTTAGATAAAGTTTATAATTTGTGTGGACTTGTTTTTATTTTTCCTTGTTGATGTCTAATCGTTTTAGGGATTGCATTATTTTCATTTTTCCTGTCTCCTGCCATAGCATCTAATGCAGTGCTTTGTTTAGAAAAGAAATTGCAGAAGAATATATTCCACTAAATCAGATACTTTACTATAATTAGCATTACAGAAACTTTATTATGCTTTGTTATACATTCTCTAACCCATTTTCTGAGAGTTTTATGAGCAAAGATATTAAAATCATTTGTTTCCAAGATCAAATATTTTAAACAGTTGATCTAGAATCTTTCAAATACCTCACTCTTTTTTCCCAAATACCTTAAATATTTCTCATGAAATCATGAAGAAAGCCTACAGCATAAGCTAATCTTTTTTATATTCATCTTCTACTTTTAATAATCACCTTTTAAACCAAGAGGAACATTTTCAGTGACAGTAGCTAAGTGAAAAGGGAAGACCTTAGTTTTGGAATCACCAGTGAATAGAGCAATTATCAGGATTATAAATATTCAAAAAGTTAAATCCTACTTTTTCAATCATGTGCATGGAAATATTTATTAGCTTACCACGAGGTGGTAGGGCAGATTTCCTTACAAAAGAGATCTTATGAAAAGACTTTGAAAGTAATTCTTTGGGGTCATTTTGCCTATTCAGAGGGAAATGGAGTCTAAATTCTTGCAGGGGTAGTGCCGGGTCTATAGGACAGGATGTTAAACATAATGTTCAGTCTGAAGGTAACTAAGATGTTGGTGACAGGTGTTTCAAAAGGGAAAAAAGCTAAGTCAAGAAAAAGAAGTAAACAGTTCAAAGGCAGGAAAAGAAATAGTTCTTAAGATTATTTGTTGCTTTGAACAGTTATCTTTGGGCCATTACACTTAGAATAGCTTTCATCTGAGAATTCTTTCTAGATTTTTCCTGGTGTGTAGCACACATCTAAAGTCTATAGTGACATTTTCAGGTCAAGCGATGGTTTAAACATAGGTATATACTTCCCTTCCCTCCAAAATCCTACTTAACCTTTATTTATTTATTTATATTGGGGATTGAATCCAGGGGCATTCTACCTCTGTGCTACACCTCCAGCCCTATTTTATTTTTACTTTGAAACAGGGTCTCACTAGGTTGATGAGAGTCTCACTCCTTACTGAAGCTATCCTTGAACCTATGATCATCCTGTCTCAGCCTCCCAAGTACTGGGATTACAAGTGTGCACCACAACGCTCAGCTTACTTAAACCATATGAAATAGATATGCTTTTCTGATCTTTTTCTTCAAATATCTAGAAAAAGGGAGCATAAGAGAAGTGGCAACAGCAACACTTGGGAAGATAAAAGTAAGAAGATATCCAGTAACCGGCTTAGTAAACCCAATAAACCAAGAAAAACTGGGCGGGCACAAGCAGAAAACAAACCCAAAATAGATGGCACAGTGCACAGGATGCTAGGGGAATGGAAGCCCCACGTTCCTATGGAAATCGGGTGAAAGGAATTGACTTAAGAACTGAACTATTTATGAGGAAAGGTTAGCAGCTCCACATCCTGTCCAACCTTCCCTGCCTTTGGGCAACTTCTTCCTCAGCTAAAAACTCTCTTTTGTTCCACAGAGAAGGCAAAAGAAAACCTCCCAGTTGAGGGATGGCAGTGTTCTATACCAAAGACAAGGGATTAAACGGATCCCTCCTTTTACATTTTGAATGCTGAATGTGATCGCTGAGACTTCCTGATCAGTCTCATTACAGGAAAGACAGCAGTGAGTATTTTTTGGTTTTGTTTTCCTCTAGACAAGAAAATGGAGCACTTCTCTCTAGTGAATCTGAAAGCTCAAGAGGAAAGATAATAAGATTTAGTAGCCAGAGTTTCTCCAGCAAATAGCCGACGAGATTACCCTTTACAAAGCTCACACTGCTATGTCTACCCATGCAGTCAGTGCTTCCAGTCAACTGTTTATCTCCCCCTATTAAACAGAATCAATCAACCAAGGATTTCTAGATATTTACAGAAAGATTTGTATAGAAAGATAGAGACCAAATAAACAAAAATAACATGGAAGAAACATCGGCTATTATTCATTAAAGGTAGGATAGAAGAAAAACAACAAAGTGCTCAAAAATGTTCCTTCCCGTGTTCCATTTCTAGCAAGAAGATGTTTTCCCCCAAATGATGAGAAACTCAAGAATGAAATATTAAATTCAATGCAAAGAAAAAGAGAAGAAAGGAAAAGAAGACAAGAGAAGAAGAAGGAAGAGGAAGAAGAAAAAGATGAAGAAGAAAAAGAAAAAAAAAGGGATTATTCAAAAGAAGGTTGAAGAACACTTCATGATTATAGTTGTGCACCATGCACAACCAGTTTCAGATTTGAGCAGCAGGACAGGAGATGAGCATGTTAAGGGTCTTCATGTTGATGAGTTTTGTTGTTATAACATCGTTTTTCTTCTTTTTCTCAATATCATCTTTTATAAAGCTGCTACAGGATGTGCTCCACCCAAACAAGAAAATAAATTAAGAATAGGGACACATAATAAGATTGAAGAAATAAAGACTTATTTATTGAGGATGAATTTTCCTAATATAAAAGCAAAAGTAAATTCTAAATAGCAGGTCTACAAGACAACTAGTCCAAATAGGAGAGAGTAGATAACTCCAGTTGGTAGTTGTGTGTATGGCATATATATATTTGGGCAGATGTTTAATTTATATATAATCATTATGATATATAATTATATATACATATATATATATACTATACACACATATATATGTATAATTTCACATAATACACAAAGCTAAATATAGTACACACAGTGCACAAAGTTAAACCAATAGATTGCTTGATGTGACTGACTTTGTGGGACACTATAGCTAGAGGGATTTGGAATATAGAGAGAATTAGCAATTAGGTGCAATAAAAATTAAACATGTACAAAAATAGAGCTATTGTTAGCTTAAATTATAATAAAATCTCAACTTAATGATCATTTCTGAACAACGAGATAATTCAGAATAATAGCATAATAATGTAAAAAGTGAATTTTTAGCCAAAAGTTGTAACAACACTATATTGAGAGGTTGGGAGAGGGGAATTAGAGTAGATGGCACAGGAAGACAGCTTGATCTTATAAGAAATCTAGAGATGATCTTATATGATTGATTTAAAGATAAAAGTATAGGGAGATTACACTTGATTTAAAGATAAAGTATAGGGAGATTACACAGAAATACTGAGGTGGTGAATGCCAGGGGAAAAAAAATCAGGCAAAGATTTGAAAACAGATGTTTGGAAGGAGCACTATGGAAGTGGAGGACAGGATTGGGAAAGGTTGTATTTTGTTACAGCATTGTTTTAGCCTGATGTGATGTTTTCAATGATGTAAATATATTAACCCAATAACAGAAAGTCTAAAACAAACAAACAATCTACATACATGTCCAGAGTTGTCATGGACATAGGAACACTATGACCATGATGTGGGGGGGGGGGCTTAGCCTCCACCACTGGGCACTAATCACACTCTTTTTTTGTTGCGGTACTGGGGATTGAACCCAGGGGCATTCTACCTCCGAGCTACATCCCCAGCCCTATTTTTTATTCTTTATTTTGAAACAGGGTCTCACTAAGTTGTGGAGGGTCTCACTAAGTAGCTGAGGCTGGCCGCAAACCCGGATCCTCCAGTCTCAGCCTCCCAAGTACAGGGATTACAAGCGTGCACCACCACGTCCGGCTCACACTCTTTTGTTCACTGTGTTTCTTTTCTCCCGCTTTCCAGCATACTCTTCCTTGTCTTCTCTTTGCTTACATCTCTCGATGGCCTTTGTGGTCTCTCACTTAGTAGAGGAAAAGGGAAGCCATAAAAATCTTGGCAAATGCTTTTCAAGGATGCTTAGCCCTTGCCTTAGGGAGATATTTGGTCAAACATTTTTGTATGAGAACAACTTAGAAGGGATAGGACTTGCAGTTTTGTTGAATGTGGGAAATGTTCTTCCAAGAAAGAGGCAGTAGAGTAAGCAGTAGTGAGGAAAATTAAATTACAACAGGATGCCAACCAATTCTAGGTCATCTCCTCTACCAGAAGGTGAGGACACTGAAGAAAAGGGTAAGATTTAAGATAAGACAGAAATTTTTGCATGATTTGAAAAAACACTAGTAACATTATCTGTCAATGTAATTTTTCCAGTGAAATTACAAATTAGTATTTCTAAGAAAAAATGATTATCAATACATTTGTCTTTTTACTCAGTATGTATTGAAACTTTGTTGTATTTGTCTAGAAATTTGCTAAGATAAGATATAGGTTGTGTAAAGTCAAATAAAGGAGTCAAATTTGCTAAAATTATTATATCTTATTAGAATATTATATAGCATAACATGTGTAACACAGTGTAGCCTAATATACAATTGTTATAAGTGCAATCCAGTAATAAGGGATTTCAAATGGCATTTCTGCTTCAGATTATCAGGGAAGACTTACTTTATAAAGAAGGTAAAGCAAGAATAAGAAAATAGAAATAGGAGTTTAACAGGAGAAAAGAAGTAAAATAACTTTTCACACAAAAGAGACAGTTTAGAGTCAGGTATGATGGCTCACACCTGTAATCCCAGCACTTGGGAGACTGAAAAAGGAAGATTGCAGGTTCAAGGCCAGCCTCAGCAATTTAGCTAGACCCTCAGCCACATAGTGAGTCATCTGTTACAAGATTAAAAATAAAAAGGGCTGGGGGTGTAGCTCAGAGGTAGAATGCCCCTGCATTCAATCCCTAGCATCAAAGAAAAAAAAAAGGCAAAAGAGCCAGGTATAGTGGTGCATGCCTGTAATCCCAGTACTTGGGAGGTTGAGACAGGAGGATTGCAGGTTCGTGGACAGCCTCTGCAAGTAGTGAGACTCTCAGCAATCTAGGTAGACTGGGTTTCAAAAACAAAAAATTAAAAAAGGGCTGAGGGTGTGGCTCAGAGGTAAAATTCCCCTGGGTACAATCCCTAGTAACACACACACACACACACACACACACACACACACACACGTGTGTTTGATTGAGAGAGCATAGCATATTTGGGGAACTGAATTACTCTACAACTGGAAAATAATGTACATAAAGGAGAGTTGTAAGAGGTAAATTTAAAGACATACATAAGAGTTAGATCATAAAGAGGTTTAATGCCTCTAAGTCCTTTTTGCATGGTCTGCTTGGTAATTCTGTAAGTTATCCACTGCTCTTTTGTAGGCATTTATTTTGGGCTGAAGACAGGAATCCCTATTTCTTGGCATGCAAAACAGTTGTCGATAGAAGATCAGAGGAATAAGAGGACCAGGAATTGTATATTTATCGTGGTTAGATTAAATGGCTAAAATTTGACTTTTTCAAAGGGGTAGGTCTTTGATAACTAATGCCACACAGAAGCAACACAGATAATTAAATCATCACTTATCATTACCTGGAATCAGGTTCAATTTGAGGCAAATTCTTAGAGGACCTAACCTATTGCTACATATCTGTATGAAGGCATCAGATATATGAGGGCATCAAAAACTAGAGCTTAAGGCATTACTTCTAATAACTCACAAAATCTTTAATAAAAAGAATATTATTTGCTAAATTCATATTTTCTTAGCTTAATCACTTGCTGAACACTAAGGACTCTCCCTGAATTTCTCAACTTTTACAGCCACAGTACTGAACAAATGAGAACAAAACCCTCATTTTATCTGATACGTGGCCAAATTTTAATGTTCATTAATTCACAGCCTCATTATATCTCTTGCATGAAACATGGGGTTAGAGGTGGGAAAGCATAGAACTTCAGTAATTGGAACAGAGTCACATGGGAGGATTTATAAGACTCACACTGTTTTTAAACTCCCAGCCCACTGTGAGCATAAATACCTCCTTTTTCCAATCTGATGAGGCTGTTTGGCCTTGTTTAAAAACCCTGTGACCACTTTTCCAATGAAGTTTCCTTGAAAAGAGAAGTTAAAAAAATGTGTGCTTGTGTGTGTGTACATGCCTTATTCTTAGCACATTTAATTGTCTTCAGATATGAAGCTACAGTCTTATTCCAACATGCTCTGAAGAGGAATTAATTACAATGTCAAAATGGGGGGGGGATACCAAATAATTACAAAATTTTGCTACTGTATGTCATCCGGTCCCTGTGGATTATGTATGGGAAATGGATTCTGTAGATACTAGACCAAGAAGAGAAGAATTTAGTTGGTTAAATTTACCAATATGGTCTTAACTACTGGAGATTCTGCAACAAATGAGCTACATCAAACAGCATGGAGTATTGTAAATTATTTGTTTCAAATAATTGAGGGTGAGATGACAAAAGTTCCTTTTTATAGCAAAGAAGAAGTAACCTAAAGACCTAAGAGATGAGCATGTTGTAATTATATATCCGGCATGGATATATCACATGTATCTCATCCACATACACCCAATCATATCCCAAGATTAGGATTCAGAAGGCATTCCATTTGATGTGAGGGAGAAGCATGATCCACTGTGAAAACATCTTTTAGAAAACCTCTTGTCCTCTGCTAAACAGGGATGCTAAAGAGAAGCTGCCAATAAAAAGGGCTCACTATTTCAGTGAGGAAGTTAGATCCCAAGAATGGAAAAGCCTGAGCAACAATAATTGGCCATCAGAGAGAAAGGTGCATGTTTATCATTAGTTAATGAGTCCTTGGAAGTAACCATTTAATCCTAAAAGACCCTGACACCAAAATAAAGAATATTCCATAAAGTCCTACCTGATTTGTATATCAGATTAAAAACATTAGATCTGGTGGTCTTTCAACCAGAAAGCTATAACTGTTTCCCAGTTCTCAGACCTGAATCAATCTATAGACTCAGCGTCTATTGAAATAAAAAAAGAAGCATCTACTTAACCTTAGAAGAAGAAACTTTCAATATTATCACAATTATGACAATGACTCTTTTCCCCTCGCCTATATTAAAATGATCTGTGATTAGTTCCCATATTATGTATCCACAACATGTAATCATGTTCTAGGGTAGGGTAAATACCCAGCCTTCTCAGGAATATTTCAACACTGACTTTTCTCTGACTTTAAATCTGAAGGACCTAAATTCCAAATTCAGTCTTTTAGTCATGTGTTTTATGGAGAGACCTTTTGACTCAAAGAAGCCTCAGTGGGATCCCAGCATTTACTATGATTATTCTTCTACTTAATCTGGAATATTACATTTAGCATGTGGTAGAATCTTTATCTTGGATACCCATTTATGTGAAGAGTGATCACAATAAGTAGGTCCAAATGAAAGCTCCCAGCACTCCCTCTCCATTCCAAAATTAAAGCTACATAGCCGGAGCAAATGCAGAAAAATTAGTTATCATCAAAGATTTGAAATATTGAAGTACTGTGATTGGCATCGGAGCCACATGTAACTCTCTACTTTCACTTGAGAAGAATATAAATCTGCCTTGAGAAACAATGGTGGATCATCATCATTGTAATCAGATGGTGATTTAAACTGCCGTGGCATTTGCAGATGTGATCTCTTTACTGAAATAATGTTTACAGTCCCTGTGGCTTGACTTGAAACTCCTGATCTGGCAGGATTTTAAAATTTATTCCAATAAATATAGAACATCACATTCAGTTGTCTAACTTGGCAAGGAGAGTGGCACACCTTTACCACATTACCACCATGTGTATGTCGGATCTGTGTTACAATTCAGTTTGGTGGGTAAACTAATCCTTCCATTCTACCTCCACATAGTATTCATGCTTGCAACTCTGATAGCAGCATGCTGGCAAAACCCAGATAGAATGAGATAGGAGAAGCAGACACACACATGAAAAATGGTGGGAAACGAATATCATGAGGAAATCTGCTCTATGCAGAGAAATCTCTATGTGACTAATTATTTAGGTCATGTTAGAATATCTCATCTAAATTAATGAACAAGTTGCTGACTTTGTAGATGTGACCATCAAGAAAAAGGCCAATGGACTATTTGGGAATGTGGTTCTTTAACCTACTTACTGAGTCATCCAAAAAGCTGATAGATTTGAGTGGGGCTCAGAGAAAGAGATGTTTGTTCATAGTGTAAATAATTTACTATCTGTCTATCATAGCACAGTGTATCTACTTACATTTGAACTGTCTTTATCAGATTCAACTAGTGACAATCTGAGATGGTTGAAATGGTTACGGTTCTAGAACAAGGACCATTTACTTTCCAGCAACCAACTGTTCTTATTTTGAAAAATAACTTTTGACCTGGTACTATGTCCTCTTAGGTATTGAATCACCAACTACAAAGATGTCCACACCTCTATGAACTGAATATCTGACCTACAATGTTAAAGTCAGACATGCCAGTAGGACTCCATTTTTGAGAGTGAGTGGTTTATAGTGGATAAGGTCCAACGAGGCCCTAAGTGCACAGGGTGCATGACAAAACTATGCACAATCCCAATTTACCTCTAATCCCCCCTAAAGCCACAGCAGTAGCCTGAGGAGAAAAGACTGGCAGCCTGTTTTGTGGGTTACTTGAAATGCTGTCACCAGCTAAAGATGACCACAGCAGTGCAACAGTCTAACTCGGGGCGGCTCTGAAGGAGAGTGGGAAAAAGAAATTCTTCAGATGATGTATCTTCACTTTGCAGGAGAAAGAGATGGTCTGAAGTAAGTGTCCACACTGATGCATAGACTGCAGCTAATCATTTGGCTGGATGATCCGGGAGTTGAAAAGAACAGGGTTGGAATCACAGTAACTAATTTACCAGGGGACATTTTTCATTGTCTCAAGTTTTAGAAATGGAGTCTTCTCTTTTTAGAGCAATTCTTTCTCATAACTAAAATCAAAGTCTACTTAACTGGTGGCATTGCTCATGGCTTGAATTCTGTAGCTATAAAATATTATGATACCTTGGATTAAGAAGACTTTTTTTAAAAATAGACATAAGGGGTATGATATTGTCAGCGGACTTGTTAGTAGATATTCAAGTATTTGAACTAGTAGCAAAATTATCAGAAAATTCTAACTGATGGGCCTGTTTTCACTGAGAGGAGCAAAATGGTATGGTGATTAAATCTGGATAGGAATTTAGTGAACCACTTATAAAACTTTGGTACAACGGGCTGAAGGTGTAGCTCAGTGGTAGAGTACTTACCTAGCATGATATTAATAATCACAAAAATAAATAAATAAATTTAGGAACAAGTTATCTCTCTGACCTCTTATTCCCCATCTATAAAAATGACTTTTTAATTAATCTTTTTATGTTCCAAGGTATTATAGATGAAATTTAAAAGATTTATATGGTAATTCTTTACTAGTGCTTTGCCTAAAATAAGGTAACATGCCAGCTCATTTTGGGACTTTTATGGATAAAATAGGATCATGTATTGGATCATATTTTAGATATTGATTTCATATCATATTCCCTTAAAAACAGTTTTGCAGTGTTTCTTAAAGATGCATTTTGAGTGACCATATAGATTCTAAGTCCCACATCAAACTTGTAGAATTAAATTTAACGAATACCTCAAATTTTTTTTTGATTGGCCAGCATTTGGAAACACAGACATTTACCATTGTTTGCTAATCATTTTCTGAGAACCCTTTTTGCTTAGCCAACAAAAATCCTAACTTTCCTGGAAGCTGGGGCCATGTGGCACAGTCTTATGATTTCTCATAATGCATAACCAAAGTTTACGTACACAACAGTGTGTGTGTATATACTTGTCAGGGTATCTTAATTTAATGAATAAGGATTACAGAATGAAGAATGAAGACCTGAACCAGAGTGTATTTTCTTCTAAATAAAAGAAGACTTTTTATAGATTTGACAGCTGGAAATGTTCCAGTTTGAATATGTTTGTGGCTGTGAATTATTCAATATACTGACAGTGATGTTTGATTTGAAGCTCATTCATTCCTTCACTAGTCACGAGGCAAAACACCTCCTAAAGAGCATATTTAATTGCCCAGATGTTTGTGTGAAATTACTGCCATTAATCACAGTATTGATTATGCTGTTCCTGTTTTCCGGCAGTCTTCTATTTTTAAACAGTCCCCTGAAGTGACATACGGAGGCATCCTTGTTATCCATGACTTCCTAGTTTGCAATCTAATTGATAGATGAAAAATTCATTGTGCACCACTTAAAGCTGCTGCTTGTGTTGAAAAGGTACTTATTTTTGTCACTTCCTGTTTGCTACAAAGCATGCTCTGTGCTGCAGTTTCAACAACTGGACCACTTTTCCCCCAGTCAGCATCTCTGCATGCAGGACTGGCCTTAGGCAAAAACTGTTGAGTGGGCTAAGCTCTCTGGCTCTCTTTCAGCTCACTGGCAACACACCTCCTCACCCTGACCTTACTTCCTGCCTCTTCTCCAGTAGATTGTGTTCAATTTCCAAGATCTCAGCTATCAAACCAACTTAGCTTAAAATACATAAGATACTCTTTCTCCTAGAGGTATCTGCATTTTGGTAAGAACTTTGAAATTCAATACATACTCAATCCACAAACCAGCACATACTTATGAAATAAAAATATAAATTCAAATCACTTTTTTAAAAACTCTAGTACTCACTAAAGGCTTTTTTATCCTCCAGGCCAGGTAAATTATTTTTATTTTGGTGTAAGAGAGGTTATCTGTATTAAATGTTATTTTTCTGAGCCATAATTTCTTAACCTGTGAAATGAAATGAAGCAAGGTTATTCAAAGTCACTTCTAGCACCCAAATTTCAAGGTCTTCAGGAGGCAGATTGCTTCCCCATGCGACCTGTGGGCCATGGTCATGCAGTCTGGAAGAAGGTACTGGCCATCTGGTCTGTGTAACTTGGGCACCAGAATCTTGATGACATTTGACACTTGGATTTCTTTGGTTCTAGCATTTATATCTGACAATATGTAAATGACTTTATGTCATTTGTAATGACAATATGTAAAAAAGACTTATGATAACAACAAAAATAGCTGAGTGAGCAAAGCCTTTTCTACAAAAATGCGTGTGTGTTAATGAGAAGCAATTATTCAAATACACACATCAAGCACACACTCAAAACCCAAACAGAAAGATACCAGAGTATAAATGATTTTTAGTTTGCCCTTGTATTAAATTTTTAAAATTCCTTTCAGGATACTGGTGAAACTTAAAACCAGATGTTTTAGTCATGACCCACCCCAAAATTTACAGGGTCTGAATCAAAGGTATGAAAAGAGGCCCACATACCAAATTTCTAAATACTAAACGTTGTGGAGCAAGCCAAAGATGATGTGTTCTATTTGTCTACCTTGACAAATATACCTTCATAACAACTGAAGTGAGGCTTAAATTTAGGATTTTCAGACTTATGTCACTGACTTCTCAGAGTTCTACCTCAGACTGGAGTTGCTAGGGAGGCAGCTCAGGAAGCCAGGCCCATGACTGCCCCCATTTCTTTTTCTACTCCCAGCTCAATCCTACATCCGGAAGTGCCACACTTCCAAGCCCCCTCCACCTGCCTCCAACTGCCACCTTGGTTGCTTTGGTATATTTTTTGTTGCTATAATTGAATCCCACAAACTGGGTAACTTATCAAGGGAAGAAGTTTATCTGGCTCAAGGTTCTGGAGGATGGGAAATCCAAGAGCATTATGCCAACCTCTGTTTAGCATCTGCAATACCCTGATGCTGCTTCAATTGGAAGAAATTGGAAGGGGAGAGATGGCATATGCATGAAAGAGAAAAAGGGGCAGAATTTCCCAATAGTGAATCTGTTTCTATGAGAAAGGCATTAATCAATCATGATGGCTCCACCCCATAATCCAAACACCTCCCAGGACGCCCCTCTTCCTGACACTGCCACATTGAGGAATTAAGTTTCTATCACATGAATTTATGGGGGATACACTCACACCATAACAGTACCCCTTGGGCACCCTAATGACATGGTTCACTGTTGAAAGGATATATTCACATGCACTCTGGAAGGAGATTCAGATATTTGCACAAGATTTCCATAGCCCTAGGAGGATCACAGGATCATGCCCAGCCTCAGGAACTTAGACAGACTCTATTTCAAAAATAATAATAATGATGATAAGGGCTCAGGGTGTAGCTTGAAGGCAAAATGCCCCTAGATTCAGTCACCAGTATAAATTAAATAAGTAAATAAATAAAATGATTGCACATCCTTTTCAGTACTATTTGTTTCTTCCTTTAGCAACCTTCTTTCCTCAATTTCAGCTTGAATTTTCTGTACTTGTAGTTTTTATCCCCCCAGAGTTTTCCTAGAAGGTTTTGCAAGTGTGTGACTTGCATATATATTTGTAACAGGCTCCTAAGCAAATAGACTAATGGTCATGAAAGTCTCCTGAAATCTGGATGGAACTACTGAGTTGTGTTGACAATTTGCATAATTAGGGGAACACTGGGGAGATTTCCAGGCACCTTAGAGAGAGATTCTGGAAACCCTAAAGATAAGTTGCATATGCTATAGTTTAAATCCCCAATGCCCTAAAAGGAACATGTGTTAAAGGCTTGGTCCCTAGGGTAAACATGTTAGGAGGTGGTAGAACCTTTGAGAGGTGGAGTCTTGTGGGGATGTCCATTGAAGGTGTACCCTCAAAGGGGATTGTGGGACCTTGGTCTCTTCCTCTCATTCTCTTTTACTTCCGGGCCATGGGATGAGCAGTTTTGCCCCACCATGTGCTAGGCACCATTGCCATCTGATACCCCCACCAGAGGCCTTAAATGCAATGGGTCTGCTCAATCATGCACTGGAACCTTGAAAACTGTGAGCCCAAATATAGAAACCTTTTCTGATTATAAGTTGATTATCTCAGGCATTTTCATAGTGATGGAAAGCTGAGTTAACATAGAATGTCTTAGAAAAAATATTACATCGAATGTTAGGGATTCATTCCAAGAGAACATCACACTTGCTACTGCATGCAGTTTTGTTTATTGAAGGAAGCAGGTGTGGGAAAAAGATTTCTGTTGTAGATGAAAACAGGAGAAATAATGTGATGTGCATTTATTCTAGTGACACAGTTCACACTTTGAAGGAGAATGTATTTGGTTTACAAAGAATGGGGTTTTCATCAAATTAATAGATGTGGAAAGGAAGCTCTGTAATATCACTTCAGATTCACTAGAACTCCTTGGAGAGCATGTTAAATCCTGAACCCACTAACTGTGCATCCCATCAGGGTCAAAAAGAGTGAAGAAAATAATGTAAGCCTCTTTTTAAGGCCTAGAAAAAATGGCATCAATTTCAAACCTTTGTCCGATAGGAGCATATAACATAACTTTTGTCTCAATGACTACTTGGCCATCAGGAAGAATAAAAAGTGATAAGAGGCACTGAATTCGTTTAATTGATATTGAGGAGTGGGGAGTAGGGAGTGTATCTCTACAGTGGATGGGGCTTGGACAGTCCATCTTAATCTCAGTGGTTTGAATCTGGGTATTTTCAGTCAAAGAAAACTAGGATTAATTTCAAGCTCTTTCTCATAATAGCTGGACAACTTTGGACAGAGTAGAATGTGCTGTGGGAGGTTAAAGTTATCAGTATTAATTTGTGGGTTTTAATATATATATTTATAGATAGACAGATATGCAAATACATTTGGATATAAGGACATATATGTATATATTTTCCTAGAAGCAATGAGCAAAATTATAGCACTCAAATCTTATTTTCTAAATACCATTGTCCACTGAAATGAATCACAGCTCCTTGGACAGCTGAGGCAGTGAAAGGACAAGAAGAACCTAGAGGATCCTGTTGTACCAGAAAGCAAAGTGCTTGAAGAGGGATGGAGTCATGTCTAAAGGATTAAAGAATAGCCTGGTGTGGTGGCACATGCTTGTAATTCCAGTACTTAGGAGACTGAGACAAGAGGATCCCAGGTTCACAGCCAGCCTCAGCAAGTTACTGAGGCCCTCTGCAACTTAGTGAGACCCTATTCAAAATAAAAATAAAATAGGGCTGGGGGTATATCTCAGAGGTAGAATGCCCCTGGGTTCAGCCCCCAGTTACACACACACACACACAGACACACACACACACACACACA